>CAUYRT010105440.1:0-37434 GCA_963574885.1 Lepilemur ruficaudatus | reverse complement strand
GCTAATTTTTTCTATATATTTTTAGTTGGCCAATTAATTTCTTTCTACTATTAGTAGAGACGGGGTCTCGCTCTTGCTCAGGCTGGTTTCGAACTCCTGACCTTGAGCAGTCCGCCCGCCTCGGCCTCCCAGAGTGCTAGGATTACAGGCATGAGCCACCACGCCCGGCCTTAGTTGATGTCTTTTAAGTCTCTCTTAATTTATAGGTTCCTTTTTCTGATTTTTTTCCTTGCATATATTTGTTAGAAAAAACGCAGTTAATTTGTTGTAGAGTTTCTCACATACTGGATCTTGCTGATTACATTCATACGGTGTCTTTTGTCAGATTCTGTCCTTGGTATTTCCTGTAAGTGAGTAATTAATCTAAAGATATGATTGGATTGCCTCTTTTGAGGGGCAGAGAGGGTCCTGGGGAGGCAGTGTGTGCTTTTGTCAGGTGGCAAATACTGTCCAGATGTCTCTCTTTTTTGTCTCTCTTTTTTGGTTGTTTGTATTACTTAAAGATCCATTATATTTTTAGTAGTTTGCAAAACGGTAACATTCTGTTATCTATTCTTTATAATTAGCTATAAATATTTCCTTTACTGTTTTATAAAGTACAAAAAATATTTTGAAAGCTTTTAAAAACCACTCTGATTATACACTAAAATACCATTTGACTTATTTTGGTTTGACTATCTCATTATTGGGACTATAATATAAAATCACAGTCTTATTAATAGCCATGAAGTTGTCCCCTTCTTCCTACCCAAGCACTAGACCTTACAGTACATAAGGTAAAGTGCCAAAGTCCAAAATGTCAAGGAAAAAAGGAAGTCCAGGAATTTAATATATAACCATACATTGTATTTGTCAATGTTTTAGAACTATCAGAAGTTTTATTTAAATCGCATTTTTGGAATAATTTAAATTTTATTTTCCATTACAGAAAAACAAAGAATATGTGAGCATTGCCAGTGGAGGATTTATGGGTAAGGTTTTAATGTATTAATTTCTTTGTCTCTACTGTTTCTGATTTGGAGTGACCAAATTAGTGAGTAGACTCTCTCTTCAATCATTCAATGTTTTTAGAAAAGGCAAGGCCAGGAGGACATGTAAGTAGCAGACAAATATAATAGGCAATTGAAATGAGTGAAAATTTAATGTAAGACTATTAAAATAGATGTGTTTAGTAAAATCATGTTTCCAAAAAATATTTCTGTAAAGATGCATTAAAAAGTGCCCGTATTATTTGCCTCTATGCAGAGAAGGATTAGAAAAGATGGGACTGGGAAGCAAGATTTGGAGGAATACTTTTTAATAGTATACACTTTGTACTATTTGGGTGTTTTGTTATCATTTTGTTTTTGAACTAGAAAGTATTAGCTGTTAAAAAAATATTGTCTGAATGGAATAAACTAAATAAACTGATGTTTTCAAATTTGCAGATTAATTTTCTGTTAATCTAGGATAGTAAAATAATTGGCAAGATCTTTGCAGGCAAGTATTTGAATATTTATGAAGTATTAGATCAGTGGAATGAGATTTAAAAAGTTATAAAAATACTAAACTGTAAATGCTAGAAAAAGTAATGACAAAATCAAATCAGTCTATAAATACCTTATGCTAACTGATTATACAACTGGAGCTCTGAAAATCAAATCAATATATGTTGATGGTAACAGAATCTTGGGTTTCAGTTATGGGAGTAAGTTTTGAGCTCATATAGCTTTCTTATGCTATAACTTAGAATTTTTGCAAAATTAGGATCTGTTTCTTCTTGCTCTTTGTTAATATTAGCATGGATTATGATTATCTCCTGTATAGATATATCATGGCCTGATAACTAACTACCTTTGAGGGTCATACTCAGAGCGATCTACAAAAGAGATTATTTTAATAAATAATGTTAAACAAGTATTGTCCCTAGGCCCGGTGTTATTTGTTAGGAATCCTGATAACATTGATATAAAACTTGGCTGTTAAGCTTGTAATTCTCAAAGATGTCTGAAAAGCATTCTTTTATAGTATAGTCTAGATATTGGCAACTTTTTTAAATCTATGAATTACTTCTTTTACCAAGAATAATCTTTCATTCCATAACTGTTAATGCCTAAGAGTGGTTCTTTATCATGGGAAAGATTGATTTCTCTTTATGGTTTAACAAAAGCCACCGTAAATTTTCTGTTAATCCTTTATGTCCTAATGTTGCAAAGATTATCTGTTAATACTTGAAATATTACCTTCCAAAGGGGAAAACATAAAGCCTATACCATTCTCATCACCCTTAGGGTCAGTTAAGAAAAGTTATTGGTGTATAGAGGGCTTTAGAAAGAACAAGGAGAGGAAGCTTGCTGTAACTTGGAGTCCTTTGCTTCTTTACAGGATTCTGATTGTGTCCTTGGATCCTTGTTTCTGAGCTATGACGTGTTTATTTTACTTCTCTGGTAATGAATCTTTCCAGAGGGGGCTGCTATTTCAGATTCTGTTTTATTTTTCTTGTTTATCTTAAGCACTGCAGCAGCACCTGGCTGACATTAACGTGGATGGCCCAGAAAATGGCTATGGCCATTGGATTGCTAGTACCTCAGGCTCAAGGAGCAGTATCATTTCTTCTGTTGATGTAAGTGTATATGTAGAATATGTCTCCAGATTTGGATAAATTCCTAGAAAAGATGATTAACTACTAAACCCCTACCATATCAGAAATGGAGTCAAAATACTTCAAATAGGTACAGTGAGGAGTTTTTTTATTCTTCAAATGGTTTCACATAATGAATTCGTTTGTTAGGGGTGCTGTAACAGAAATTTATTTTCTTACTGTTCTGGAGGCTGAAGGTCCAAGAGCAAGGTGCAGACTGGTTTGGTTTTTCCTTAGGCCTCTCTCTGTGACTTGCAGATGGCTGTGTTTCCCCCACCTCCCCTCCCCTCACATGGTTTTTTCTCTGTGTGCGTATGCCTATGTGTCTCCCTCTTATAAGAATGTCAGTCAGATTGGATTAGGGGCCACTTGTATGACCTCATTTAACCTTAATTACTTCTTTAAAGGCTCTGTTTCCAGATATAGTCACATTCTGAGGTGTATTGGGAGTTAGGACTTCAACATATGAATTTGGTGTGGGTACAATTCAGTTCATAACACATAGATAATCTTTAGCAGTAGTATGTTTGCTAATCATTTGGAGAACAGTTAATACATCTATATTCTACTTTTCAGGGTGAATCTTCTAATGGCTCAAATGATAGAGGAATGAAATCACTAGTAAATAAAATGACTGTGGCTTTGAAGACAAAATCAGTTAATGTCAGGGAAAAAGTTATCAGTTTTATTGAGAATACATCAACTCCTGTGGACCGGTGAGTTGTTTATACAGTATGAGTTTATGATGAGTAATTAAAACTAAAGACACATGTCTTACGTTAAGTTAATGTTAGTTGAATGTGTTCCAGAAAAGGATCATAACGTATATTTTCTATTAGATGATTTCATAATTTTTATTATAACTGCAGGGATGTACTTTATTGCTATAAAATTTGGCTTTATAGTTTCCTCTTCTCTCCCACTGCTCTGAATAAGATGCAAATAATGAATCTACCCCTTCATATCATTCATTAAAAAAAATTGTGTCCTTATATGTATTATGTTTCGTATAGTAACTGCTTCCCAAATGTCAAATGGGTGGAGAATCATCTACTAAATTCAGTGATCTCATAGCAGGAACTTTTTTCTCTGCTTCAGGAATTTAAAACCCAGAAAATTTGGTCATACTATAGCAGAAACCCACTTTCTCACGTTTAAGAGTTCAGATATTCATAGAATTTTGTTTACAGAATATTGTTTACAAAACTCCATTTTTCTGTGAATTACAAATGAGGGGCATGGCTAACAATTGATAAGCAAGTTTAAGAATATCTATTATATTGTTATGTATTATAACTACGAATGTGTATTTTTCTTATGTTATTAGTCTTAATCTTTCTTGTTCTTTGAGTTCAATACTAACCTTGTATTCTCAACACAGAATTTATTTCTAAGCAAGCTTTATCTTGGAAATGTGTTGTAGTATTGGATTTCATTAACTTGCAATCTCCTGGAAACGTTGAAATATTTGACTTTAAGAACGGAATGTCAGGAATTTGTTGTTTGTTACTTTGTTAAGTATGGTACATATGCATACAAATGTACATTTTTCCCATTTAGTAAACAGCAAAGAAGATAATAGGTTATTTTCATTGATCCAAAAAATTATACTTTATCTAAAATGGTCTGCTGATAATTATTAAGGAGCTTTATCAAGCCTGAAAGATTTATTTGCTCAGTAAAGTAATAGCTGCTCTCAAAAGCTAACCTGTTTACTTTCTGGTAGTGTTTCTGAATTGGAGAATTATTATTGCTACATTTTGTAGCATGAACAGTTAAAATTTTATTTTAAAATGCATTCATTTTATTTTCAAATGGACTGGTGATAACTAAGTCAAAAAGACTGTCTTTGTTAAAGTATCACTTGAAACTGTCTTTTCTTCATTTTTCTTTGTACTTGGGATGATTGAAACATTTTCTTGATAATGTACACTACTCTGAGTTAGAAAAACTTGATTATATTGTACTATATTTTTGTTTTAAAGCTATTGCATTTTTTATAATCATTTTGTTCTGTCCTCTACCTTGATTTGCTATAGAATGTCTTTCAATCTTCCTTGGCCAGACAGATCATGTACAGAGCGGTAAGCCAAAGCCAATGAATAGAGCAGCTTTATTGAACCATCCTTTTCCTTTCCTGTAGCATGCCTCATGCATCTCATGCTGTCTTGGCTAAAATTTCATGCAGCTGTTTCAGATGCTAAACTTTTCTTATTCTGCTTTTAGGAGTGTATCATGTTGATTGATAGGTTTTTCTCGATTTTTTTGTTTGATCATTTTAATTTTTTTTTCCTTGCATGCTTCTTTATATCTCCCATTCCTCAGATGAAATCAAGTTCATTCAAACCTAAGAAGTTCATAAAACCTGAAGGTTTTATTTTCTGATACAGGGGAAGATGAAACAAAGAAAATGTGTATATAGTCAAGAGTTGGCAGGTTATTGTCTTTGGAGATCATTTGGTTTTATCTTCTGCCCACCAGTAGAGAAAAATTACAGCACCTAAAAATAGGCATAGTTCATGGTTCAAAATTTATGTTAATTCATGTATACTCTATAATTTTATGTTTTTAGATTTTCTTAATAAGATAAATGTATTTAGGTTGGCTAGTTAACATATATAAATCTGTTCCCAAAAAACAGTTCTAGGGTTTTACTTTTGGTTTTCCTTAAAAAAAGTTAGGTCGTGGTGGATATTTTAATGTATAACCCATCACTTCTAAGCCCCAAATAAGATGAAGTGCTTGTCATTAAAAGACATAAAGAATCCTTAAGTTTAAGGTTTAAAAATCTATGGATCTTCAATTGGGATTGAACAAAAGAACTTTACTAACTTAATTCAAAATGGCTTTGTGGTTTTTATACTCACAGAAATTTTCTGCAATTTAATTTAGAATATCAATTATAGCAATACCCATGAACATTGAGAAAGAAATTCTAGTCATATTTTGAATGTAAATTAAGCTTTGGAATAATGTAGTTGACTTTTTCTCAGGCCATTTTAATCTTTTCAGTAACTAGAAGTAGCATTTTTCAAAATAATAGTTTACTTTCTAATAACTTATCTGATAAGTTTTTATTTATTGTGACTTGTTCCTATACAATACCAATTACAGGCCATCTATTGTGATTTTACCTAAAACTATTTTAAAGGAAATTGCTTTTTTAAAAATTATAATCTATTTGTGAATCATCTATTTTTTCCTGTTATTGGACCATTGAATTAGTTTACTTTTATTTAACTCGCAAGTTTTCTCTCAAAGTTTTAATTGTATTTTTTTTACTTATCTCCTCTGGTCAACTGGCAGATATATTTATTCTGACAAAATTAAAACGAATTCGGTTTTTTCCTGAGCTCAGAAAATCAAGTTAAAACCTGGTCAGACTATTTTGTTGATGTTTCTGTTATTACTTTGGCAAAAAGGTATAGAAACACTGTTCTTTAAAAATAGTCCAGCTATTCAATTTCATTAATTTTTAACCAGTCTTTCAAGAACTATCTCAGTAATCTTTTGCATTCATGTTCATAAAAATTTTGCATTGTATTATATAAATGTAGGTCAATAACGAATAACTTGTTTTTAGGATTGTTTCTTTACTCATACTTGCTTTCTGGTTCAAGCATTTGCTATAAACGGTATATTTTTTATTTTCTGTGTTATAGTGGTTCAGTTATGCTTTAATATCAGGAAAAGACCTATAATTTAATCTCATAAAATTTTATAATCTAGATGGCACTAAAGCATTTTTAGATAAAGCTATTACCTTTGTCTTTGCCTTGTATAAGAAGCTCAATATGAGTTTCACAGATGTTTGAATTATTTCTTTCATTTTTATCTCTTTCTAATGAGCATAGTTTGATAGTTTACAGGATGCTAGCATCTTCCTGTATAGTAAATAATTTTAACTGAACCATATCCTACAAAGAAAACAATGCCTTTCCCCCCAGAAACATGTAGTATTTTGTTGAGATATCTTAATTTTACTAGTTTATTTGGGGTTACCTGAAAAGTACTCAGGTATTAATTTTTATATTAAAAAGAGAGAACACACTTCCTATAGAACTAATCATGTTGAATTTACATGTTGTTTATGTTCTGCCTATTTTTTCTTTCTTTTCTTTTCTTTCTTTTTTTTTTTTTTTTTTTTTTTTGAGACAGGGTCTCTCTCTGTCACCTGGGCCAGAATGCAGTGGTGTCATCATAGCTCACTGCAACCTCAAACTCCTGGGCTCAAGTGATCCTCCTGCCTCAGCCTTCTGAGTAGCTGGTACTATAGGCATGTGCATCACCACGCCTGCCTAATTTTTGTGGTTTTTTGTAGAGATGGGGTCTTGCTCTTGCTCAAACTGTCTGGAACTCCTGGCCTCAAACAATCTTCCTCACTTGGAGTACAGGTGTGAGTAATAGGACCTGGCCCTATGATATGCCTTTTGAAAAAGAAAGATTCATTTTTACGGTTTATTTATATTTATGCAACAGAAGTAGAATCTTAGTTTCAATTTAAAAAGTAGGCTGGGCATGGTTGCTCACATCTGTAATTCTAGCACTTTGGTAGGCTGAGGGGGGAGGATCACTAGAGTACAGGAGTTCCAGACCAGCCTGAGCAACATAGTGAGAGCAGCATCTCTACAAAAAATTTAAAAAATTAGCCAGGCATGGTGGCGCACACCTGGTATCCTAGCTACTCAGGAGGATCGCTTGAGCCCAGGAGTTTGAGGTTATAATGAGCTATGATGATGCCACTGCATTTCTTTTTTTTGTTTGTTTGTTTGTTTGTTTTGCATTTCTTTATTTTCTTTCAGTTTCCTTAAATTAGCTGTCTTAAAACTATGATTACTTTGTGGGGGGAGGTAAAGAAACATTTACATTTTGTTTGATAATTCAAATTTTGCTTGGTAAAAATCTTTGAAACATCTTAAGTGATAATTTCCCCTGAAATTCTTTGAATTTAGGCATGTGAGCAGCAGTGACAGAGTGGGCAAGCCTTACCGTGGTGTAAAGCCTGTTTTCAGCATTGGGGATGAAGAAGAATACGACACAGGTGTAGTAATACGCTTATCTACAGACTGCTTTGCTCAGTCACTAGGCGTGATTTATAGAGGTCATTGTGGGACTAGGCAAACAACTACTTTAAAAAGAGAGAGAGAGAGATTCTGTCGAGAGAATTGGAGAATCTCGGGCTTTCTATTAAGAATTAGGTTTTAGATAGCTTACATTGTGCCTGTTAGACATCCAAGCAGAAATGTTGAGTAGGCAATTGATGATAGGAGTCTTCAGCTAAGGAGAAAGGTCTAAGCTGATCAAGATTTGGGGCTATCAGTGTAGAAATAGTATTTAAATCCATGGGATTGGATTTAATTCCCTTTGATTACCCACTTAAGAGATTGAGAGTGGTGACAATAAAGTTCAGAGAATTCCAAAATTGAGACGTCTGAAGAGAGCCTTTTGAAACGAGGCAATATCCTAAAGGGCCACAAGATGGGGATATTGTGTCAGGGAAATTTGTTATCTTCTGTTTGGTTGTCTTTATGTTTTAAAAAATAATTTAGTCTTTGGTTTATAATTCTACTGCCCAGATTATCATAATTGAAGCAATCATAATTAATATTGGTTAATATGTGTATTGGACTTTAAATATATATATAAATGTATAGAATGAGAACAAAAGACTCCTAAATCTCACCCTGCTTTTTCCAGTTAGTAATACATGTTGCATATTTCCCATTTCAGCCCATATACCTCCTCATTCTTTTCTGTCATATAAACATACAACAGTTTATTTAACCAGTCTTTTTCCAGTTGACACTGGTGGTTTTCCAGTTTTTTTCTGTTTCAAATGGCAATGGATATTTTTATACATGTGCCTAGATTAGCTTTTGAAAGTATATCTAGAGGGTAAATTCTTAGCAGTAAGTTTGCTAGATTATAGGGAATCATATTTGACGTTTTAATAGATATTATAAAATCATTTTCCAGAAAACTTGCTTAGAGGTAAGTGTGCTATTTCTAATTGTTTCTTTTTCTTCTTTTTTTCTCCTCTCTGTTATCTATCAGTCTACCTCCCTGAATATCTCAGCTCCTTTCATAGCAAAGAAGAGAAGTGAATGGATGAATAAATTGTATATTTACATTTATCATATATAAACACACCCATATATTTATACTATGAAAAATTGGACCATAATGAAAATGAGAAAACTGAACTATGTGTATCAACATGCATAAATTTCACAGTGTTGGGAGTAGAGTAGCAGTTTCCGAAAAATGCTATTGAGTAGTCTACTTTTTATATACATTTTATTTAAACTGCAAAACACTTATGTATATTATTTAGGAATATTTGTATAAGGTTAAAGACATGTATGGAACTGATAACACCGAATTCAGATAGTTGGTAGTTCTTGGTGGGAAAGGGAGGGGAATATGAATAGGAGAGATACATGAGGGCTTCATTTTTTTTTTTCTTTTTAGACAGAGTCTCACTCTGTTGCCCGGGCTAGAGTGCAGTGGCATTAGCATAGCCCACTGCAACCTCAAACTTCTAGGCTGAAGTGATTCTCCTGCCTCAGCCTCCAAAGTAGCTGACACTACAGGCACGCGCCACCATGCCCTGCTGATTTTTTTCTTTTTTTTTGTAGAGATGGGGTCTCGCCCTTGCTCCGGCTGGTCTCCAACTCACTCAAGAGATCCCCTCCCACCTGGGCCTCCCAAAGTGCTAGGATTCCAGGCATAAGCCATCGTGCCCAGCCAGGACTTCACATTTATTTAAACTGGAATGTAGATAAATGGGGTTTCCTTTTTAATTATGGCTCTTTATATTTTGAAGTATTTATTTGGAAACAAAGAGAAGAACATTTATAATTATTAACCCTAGAGACTGTAATTTCCCTTTCTTAAATTAGAACAACAAAATAATTAAAATATTTTAAAAACTAGATTTTTACTTATTTATTCCAGGATGGGACTGTATTATTTTCCTTAAAATCAGAAACCAGTGAGATAAAAAGAACTCTACCATCTTTACCCTCAAGATAGGTGCTTATTACTGGATAATACAGCCATCTCTTTACAGACTAGGCAGATCATGGTTATGTTATCTGTATCAAAAGAGTTGAAATTTCCCAAATAGTTTAATCTATGAAAGTGTATTCTTCATATTTTCACCTGACTTTTTTACCATATAAAGTGATTTTTCATAATAATATTTCCGTATTAGTATCAGTGGCATAAGGAAATAGAGTGGCAGGATTAGAATGTTTTTTCCAACACATATATTTAAAATACTGCTGAAAATTTTTTTAGGCCCTTAAGAAATATATCATTTTAAAAGTTAGTAACAACCACTTTTAACATTTAAATTCTTTATAGATTTCAAAATACTACTGTAATTTTTTAGGCTGTTAAGAAATACATCATTTTAAAAGTTAGTAATATCCACATTTAATGCTTTAAATTTTTTATAGATGAAATTGACAGTTCTTCAATGTCAGATGATGATAGAAAAGAGGTTGTAAACATTCAGACTTGGATAAACAAGCCAGACGTCAAGCATCATTTTCCTTGTAAAGAAGTGAAAGAGAGTGGACACATGTTTCCTAGGTACTTTTTAAAATGTCTTCTTTAGAAATAAAATTGAATTTGGGGAAGTTAATAATATTAAACTGAACTGCAGAAGAACTTTTATTTACCCAAGTACAATAAGATAAAATTTCCCTCTGTTGACTTATATTATGTTTTGATTTTTAAAATATATCTTATGTAATTTTTATTCTGAAAAATTTTAAAGATGTTAAAGAAATAGTACATTGAACACCCTTGTGATCATCTAGATTCACCCACTGTTAACAATTTTTTATACCACCTCATCTGTGTATATATGTATATACATACACACACGTCTACATACACTTCCCTTTTGTGAAACCATTCGAAAGGTTATAGATGTGACACTTCACCCCTAAATGCGTCAGCATAAATCTCCCAAGTATAGGAGCATTCTCGTACGTAACTCCAATGTCATTACTCCACCTAAAAAAATTTAAAACATTAACATCATTCAACATATAGGCCCTACCCAAAAGTGTCGGTGTCCCAAAGTATCTTGTATAAATCTGTTTTTTGCTTCCTGATCCAAGATCTAGTCTTGGTTCGCACATTGCATTTGTCTGTTATATCTCTTTAGTCTCACCCAATGTACAGCCATACTCTCCTCATCCCCCTTGCTTCCTTTTTTCGTCTTCATGATGAATGAATCAAAGTTTGAGTACAGGCTGATTGTCCTGCAGAATGTGTACCACCTTTTGGTTTTGTTTGATATTTGTCTTACTGTACATTTGTACATAAAATTTGTACATAAAAAATAAGAATATTATCACTGTAAAGAGAGCTGAGATACACAACAGGGTGTTAATTCTATGCTCATTTTGCCTTAAGGATCCAATGTAAGGAAGCCCACCTATTGCCTAGTGATCTTTGATATTAAATATAGTTTATGGTATATTGAATGAGAATAGTTTATCAATATAGATAATGCTATTAAAAGTCTGAAAAGTAATACATTCCATTTCCATAGAAAATATAATATTTAATGATTTCTATGTTGAATTTTTATAAAATATTATATACCTTTTTCTCTTAAGTAGTTTCAGGATAATCTGTCAATAAAACATTAATTTTGCATACAATTAAAGGAAAATTAAAAACTATTATGCAGCTTAGTTATAGATTATCCTCTGTATATGTTTTTAAATTCAAAAGTAATTTCATTCACAGTTGAACTTTTTTAATAATTGGGGCTGTTGAAGCAGCACCTATTTTGAATTATATATACTTAAAATTCTTTTTTTTTCTTTTAATGCTCTTTTTTCTCTCAAGCCATCTGTTGGTTACTGCAACACATATGTACTGTTTAAGGGAGATTCTTTCACGGAAAGGATTGGCTTACATACAGTCTCGACAAGCACTAAATTCTGTGGTTAAAATTACATCCAAAAAAAAACATCCTGAACTAATTACCTTCAAGTATGGAAATAGCAGTGCTGCAGGAATAGAAATCTTGGCAATTGAAAGGTAAGATTTTTCTTAGGATGATATTATCTGAATTACTGTAGTTCATTATTAAGCACAGTTTGTTTCTCTATTTTGGGGAGTGGATGGTGGAATAAGATAGTTGAGCCACTTTTGTTAGTATTCTTTGTTATCTTTTTCTCCCCAGTCCTTGGTCATACGTGGTTTAGCCATTAGTATGTGATTTCAGTTAAGTGCCAAGCTAATTTCAGAAACTTTCTGACCCAAGGGTCTTTAAGAATAATCTACACTGGTGCTGCACTAAATGCTGGTTTGCAGTAAAATAAGAAACTGGTCTCAGAATGTAAGTCAATGCATTTATTTTCCTTCATCAAAAAATTCTCATTTCAACAAACTCTTAGTGAACTAAGCAGTGTGCTGAGGGACGTTGTTAATTTATAATCTGGTATAAAGTCCTTCTTATCTCATTGTAGATCAGTAACAAACAGTTCATTTCACAGATTGGCACGGCCACAGATACACTAATGTTGACACTAAACTATCTTTATAGATAAAAATATGAAGCCCAAGGGGTTGAATGACTTCCCAGATCTTGACACCTACTTTGTGATAGAACCAAATATTGCCGTCCTACTCTGTGATTTATGCCACCTTGCGTGAGTTTGAGTTGTTCTCCTCCTGAGATTTGGTATTACACTTATTAATTTACAAGAATGTTTATAAATAGTAAGCTGAAGGTGATGTCTGAACACTGTACAATTAGGTAGCAGATATATGAATCTGAACTGTTTTATATACCTCATTAAAAGAAAATAATACCTACTTTTTAAAAAATAAAAATCATTTTATTGTTTTATGTAATAATATATTCACATTATGAAAATATTCAAATAATAAAGGAAAATGTAAAGAATTTGTTTCCGAAATTCTACCCTGTTAACACTTTGGTGAATATCTTTTCAGATATCTTTCTATGCATATGTATTCATATATTAAAAACTAGATAAATTTGATACAAGGCTTTTTTATAACTTGATTTTTAAAAAACTTATTAATTTAATGTGAATATGCTTGCATCTTAATAAATACAAATTCTTAACATTTTAATGATTATATGGATATTCTCAGGGGATTGATTTAATCAGTTCCCTGCTGATTGGCATTTCGATTGTTTCCAGTGTATCACTATTAACATTCTTTTAATGGATTTTTTTAAAACCCATATTTACAAACTTGTCCAATTAGTTTTCCCAGGATAAATTCATACATGTAGTCGGTCAGAAGGTACACACATTTTAATATCTACTTATAAATTAATCTTAACCAAAGGACATTTGAATTATGACTCTCATGTATGATAGTAGTTGTGAATTATGTTTTAAAGTGTTTTCCATAAATTTTACTAAAGAAATTGAAGTTTATCGTATATAGATGAGCACTTTTTTAAATCCAAAGTTTTGGAAGATAATAATAATAGTCGAAGATAAATTAGCCAGATTTCCCCTCTCCCGTTGTTCTAAGACACTTATAGTTTTCTATACTGCCTTGCATATGAAACACAGATGATTTATATAGTGGAATTTTTTGTTAGGTTTTATAGCAAAAAATTTTTTTAAAAAGCCATATTTTTATGCTCCTGGAAAAGAATAAGGATATTTACTCTGTGGTGTTGATATTTTGTATAACTGCCATGAATTTCATCTTTTCTAATATTTCAGATCCTATAACATCATTTTATTTAATGTACATAACCCTTTGTAAAATTGGGTAACTATGTACCTATTTTTTATATAGGAATCTGTTTTAGTGATCTTAAATTACTTGCTCAAGGTTAAACTATTAAGTGTTGGAGTTGCATTATCTTTGGAATTATTTATGGATACTGTCAAATTGTGACTTTGTAGCTGATTGAATTCTATTTGTACTGGGCAGCAGAATATTGTATTTTTTTATCTTCTGTTATATTATCTAGCTATTATGTAATTTAATGGTTGAAAGAATTTTAGTTTTATGCTATATGAAAAATCACATTGCCTTTATGCTTAGGTTTTCTTACTTTCAAAATAAGCTTCTGAGTATATGTTGAAGTAAGCTATGAGGAGTACACAGGAGGCATCTCTGCTGACTGTGGGTTACGGAAATCTTCCCATCGGAGTTGACATCTCAGCTCACTCTCAAAAGGAAAGCACTGTATTAATATATATATTTTTTCCCTTAGGTATTTGATTCCAAATGCAGGGGATGCTACCAAAGCCATAAAACAACAGATCATGAAAGTTTTGGATGCTTTGGAAAGTTAATATAAAAGAAAATTATTTAAAAAGAAGTTAAAGCAACCAAGAGAAACATGGACATAGACTTCCTGACTGAATACTAACTGGAGACCTTTCATTTGGTCATGGGTGGTGCTTGAATAGCAAGTCTAAGAAAGTGTAAATTATTATAATCAATCTCTGGACAGTTAAACTTTTAAAAAATTTTCCTTTTGCATTTTCAGTTTTATAAAATGATTTATTACCAAAGTCAGTTACTAAATAACTTTGAAGTGACTGACCCAGTGCCCTTATGGACACTAAGTAAGGGTACAGAATGCAGTTCTGTTTTGAAGAGCTATTTTAAGGGAACATGTATCACTTTCAGTTTAAAAACAGCCATACACATACATATTTGCAATGTCTTCACTAAAAATTAGAGATAGAGTTAGTTGAAGAGACTTCCTTAATTGCTACATTTAGTTTTACCCACTGAGCAATATCTGAAAGTAAAAACATGGGTTAATAATTAGCTCACTGTTTCTGTTTCTCTTAAAAGAGTAAAGTCTTTTTAATGAAATGGATAAAGATTCCTGCCAACTCAAAACACAGTCCAGCTAGCGAAATGTGGAAGCATCAGTTTCTAAATCACGTTTGCTCCATTGGCTAATTATTTGACCATAAGTGCTTCCAAAATACTAAACTTTATACTAATGGTTTCTAAGGAGCAGTTAAAAGCATTATAATAAGTAGGTAGGCATGTTAAGATGGAAAATTAACATTTTGGGGACAAAATTAACATTTTGTATCCGTAAAAATGTCATTGGTCTTTATTACAAGTGGATTATTTCATTTATATTTCAAAACAAGTATTAAGCACATACTGGCTTATTCTCATTGAGATTATGGTCTATGATCACACTAATACCCACTTATGTAAAAGCCAAGTAATCAGAGAGCTATATGAACTATACTTGTTTTAATCATCACTTTCAGAAATTTCTTTCTCTTCAGGTTTTGTCTTTTCATTAAAGTTTCAGGGGTTTGAAACTATTTTTATTCTCTTAACATGACAAAACTGAAAATTGTTCTGCTTTATTGTGCAGCTTTCTCAATTTAATTTATAATGGTCCATATTAGACACATTTGGTGAGAGAAATCCAGGAGCACATTTGGGGCTATGGAATGATTTTTTTTGTAAAATCAATTTGGGAAGTAGCAAATACAGTCTGCTATAACCTAAAAAGTAACGGATTATCTCTAAGGGGTTGATAGAAGAAATATGTACATGTACCCTGTTAACAGCTGGTTATTTTGATTTACTTCATGGAAATCAAGTGAATAAAAGGCAACGTAATTCAAGAAGCTTTATAGTATTTAATAAATACAGTTTGAGTGGTTGAAGACATTTGCATGAAGTTGCACCCAGTGCAATACTTGATATAACTCTCTCCTTAAAATTGTTGTATTGCATTTTTCCTCTTTTTTGCCACTCCTTTAGAAATGTCCTAAAGTCTCAGTTTTTGGCCATTTCAGCCTTGGGAGGTTTTTCATAATATTAATGTAAAGACGTTTGTGTTAATGTTTATAAATTACAATTGTAAATAAATCAGTACAGTTTGCTCAAAACTTTGTTTTTAAAAGCAGTGTCTCTCTCTCATTTTTTCCCTATTTGTAAATCTCTTGATGCCACAAAATTAGAAAATTTGAAGGCTGTTCTTTTAGTAGAATTTAAATGCTTATATTTCAGGTGTGTATTTCTGTTCAGCTAGAAGGGGAGGGTTAAAGAGGTGGTTTAAACTAGTTTAAATCTAATGACACTAAATTCCACATGCAGTAAATTACTTAATACTTTGAACTACTTAACCTCTGTGAACTTTAATTTCCTCATCTGAAATAACAGTACAGCTATAAAATTATTCCTGACTATTATATGAAAATACATATAAAGTATTGAAAGTATACATACATATACATATAAAGTATCATTGAAAGTACTAAGCACTTCAGTAGCTCATCTTCTCTTTACTGGCATACTGACCACAGAACTGGGATTCACTCTGGGGTATCCACTTCTCATGGACTCTCAAGGATTGTAGAGGTTGCAACATTATAAAGTTGTTATTTTCTTTGTTTTAAACATGAGAAAACCAAGGCCCAAAGAAACTGAATGAGTGGAGAGCAAAAGTGTCCCATCTTCTCTCCACACTCCCTGGGAATTATTTTTGCCTATTAAGCTATAAAATTATATAGGATTGATGCCACTTGTCCACCATTAATAAAACATGCCTTCTGGCAGGGATGATAAATTTGTACAGATATACGTAACCATTTTTGCCACTGGTATGTTTCACTTAGGACCTTTAACTCCTTAGCATGATATTCTAACATAGTAAATCAACTAGCCATAAATTGGAAGTTCTAGTTAAAACTAACAGTTTGATATGGGGGTTATCCAATTCTATAAGTTGAATGAGTAATAAAACTATTAATTTTATCATTAACAACTTGAACTTTGAAAAAATGTCTTCATTGAGATATTATTCATATGCCATAAACCTTTTATTAATAAAAGTCTATAATTCAGTGGTTTTTAGTATATTCACAGAGTTGTACAACCTTCACCACTATTTAATTCTAGAACATTTCATCACCTCAAAAAAAAAAAAAACCCAACTATTTCTATTAGCAATCACTTTCCCTCTTCCCTCCAGCCCTTGGCAACCACTGATCTACTTTCTATCTCTGTGGATTTGCCTATTCTGGACATTTTATTATAAAAGGAATCATACAGTATGTTTTTATGTCTGGCTTCTTTGACTTAGCATAATATTTTTAAGCTTCACTTGTTCATGTATCCAAATTTCTTTTTTGTGGCTGAATAATATTTCATTGTATGGATAGATCACATTTTATTCATTCATCAGTTGGTGAACATTTGGATTGCTTCCACTTTTGGGCTACTATGAATAATGCTCTGTAATCATTTGTGTACAGGTTTTTTGTTGACATGTTTTCAGTTTTCTTGGATATCTTCATAGAAGTGGAATTGCTGGGTCTGTGTTTATCTTTTTGAGGAACTTCCAAACGGTTTTCCAAAAGAGCTTTACTGTTTTACATTCCCACTGGCAATGTGTGAAAATGTCTCTACTTTCTTTTTAACCACGTGTTATTGTTTGTCTTTTTGATTATAGCCATCCTAGTGGGTGTGAAGTGATATCTCATTGTGGTTTTGATTTGCATTTCCCTAATTAATGATGTTGAGTATCTTTTCATGTGCTTATTGGATATTTGTGTATCTTCTTTGGATCAGATCCTTTGCCCATTTTGAAATTGGCTTGTCTTTTTGTTAGGTTGTAAGAGTTCTTTATAAGTTCTGGATAAATGTCTTTTATCAGATATATGACTTGCTAATATTTTTTCTCATTCTCTGGGTTGTGTTTTCACATTCTTCATGGTGTTATTTGAACCATCAAAAGTTTTTGTAGTAATTTTGATGACATACAGCTTAATTATTTTTTTCTTTTGTAACTTAGGTTTTTGGTATTACATCTAAGGAACCATTGCCTAATTGAAAGTAATGACGATGCACTACTATGTCTTCTTCTAAGAATTTTATGGTTTTTTTACAATTACATCACTGATCCATTTTAAATTAAGTTTTTTATATGATATGAGGTAGAGGTCCAACTTCATTCTTTGACATATGGATATCCAGTTGTCCCAGCACAAACTGTTGAAAAGATTATTTTTTCCACATTAAATGATCTCGGCATCTTTGTTGAAAAATCATTTGACCATACTGTGAGGTTCTATTTCTGTGCTCTAAATTCTATTCCATTTATCTGTATGTCTGTCCTTGTGGAAGGACTACACTGTCTTAATTACTGTAACTTTTGAAATTGGCAAGTGTAAGTCCTCAAACATTGATCTTGCTTTTCAAGATTTTCTGAGTACCTTGTTCTTAGTCCCTTACATTTCCATATGAATATTTAGATCAGCTGGTCAGTTTCTGCAACAAAGGCAGCTGGAATTTTGACAGGGGTTGTACTGAATCTGTACATCAGTTTGGGGACTATTGCCTTCTTAACAATATGTGAATATTCCAATCTGCTAGTATGAGCTGTCTTTTACTTTATTTAGGTTTTTAATTTTTTTTCAATGATGCTTTTTAGTTTTTCATTATCTTTTTAAAAAACTTTCATACATCTCTAGTTAAATTTATTCTTTAGTATTTTACTGGTTCTCTTTATTTTCAGGTTGCTCATTGCTACTGTGTAGAAATATAATTGATTTTTGTATATGGATATTAATCTTTTAAAATTTTTTAAATTTTTTATTGATATATAATGTACATATTTTCAGGGTACATGTGATAATTTAGTACATTCACACAATTTGTAAAGATCAAATCAGTGTAATTGAGATATCCATCACCTTAAATATCCATCTTTATGCTAGAAACAAGTTACTCTCTTTGAGCTATTTTGAAATATACAATAGATTATTGTAAACTATAGTCACCCCACTGATCTATCAAACACTAGGTCTTGTTTTTTCTATCTAACTGTATATTTATAGCCATTAATCAACCTCTCTTCATCCGTTTCTCCCCTCTACCCTTCCTAGCCTCTGGTAACCACTAATCTATTCTACTTAGATCTATTAATATTAATGTTTGCTTTATGTACTTGGGAGCTCCAGTGTTGGGCACATAGACACTTATAATTGTTATATCCTCTTATTGAATTGACTGCTTCATCATTGTATAGACACCTTTGTCTCTTTTTACAGTCTTTGTAGTCTATTTTATTTAAGTGTAGCTACTCTTGCTCTTCTTTGGTTTCCAGTTGCATAGGATATCTTTTACCATCCCTTTCAATCTATACGTGTCTTTATAGGAGAAGTGGGTTTCTTGTACACAGTATAGTTGGGTCTTGTTTATTCATTCAGCCACTCTATGCCTTTTAATTGGAGAATTGAGTCTATATTCAGTGTTATTGATAGGTAAGGGCTTAGTACTACCATTTTGTTGCTTCTGTTCTGGTTGCTTTGTAACACCTCTCTTTCTTGCTGTCTTCTTTTGTGGTTAAGTGATTTTCTCTGGTAGTATGTTTTAATACGTTGCTTTTTTTTTTTAAAAGAAACAGGGTCTCACTCTGTTGCCCAGGCTGGGGTATAGTGTTGCAAATTATAGCTTACTGTAACCTCGAATTCCTGGGTTCAAGCAATCATCCCCCCTCAGCCTTCTGCGTAGCTGGGACTACAGACATGCACCACCACACAAGGCTAATTTAAAAAAACAAAATTTTGTAGAGACAGGGTCTTGCTATGTTGCCCAGGCTGGTCTCAATTCCTTGGCCTCAAGTTGATCCTCTCACCTCAGCCCCCCCCCAACCTGCTGGGATTACAGGTGTGAGCCACCATGCCATCCTGTTGCTTTTTATTGTTAGTGAATCTATTATAGGTTTTTGCATTATAGTTACTATGAGGCTTACAAAAAACATAAATATAACAAGTTATTTTAAAGAAACAACAGCTTACCTTAGATCACAAAGAATAGAAACAAAATATGAAAAAGAAAACCTCTATACTTTAACTCTGTCCCCTCCACAGTTTGATTTTATGTAATCCAATTTATACATTTTTATAATGCCTATCTCTTAACAGGTTGTTGTATTATTGTTTTTGATAGATTGTCTTTTGGGCTTTGTACTAAAGTTATGAGTGGATTGCACAGCACAATTACAGTGTAGAGTATTCTGGGTTTGTCCATGTTCTTAATTTTACCAGTGGGTTTTATACTTTCAGACTTTTCTTGTTGCATGTTAGTGTATTTTACTTTCAGATTGAAGAACTCTCTTTAGCATTTCTTGTAAGACAGGTTTGGTGGTGGTAAATTGTCTCAGCTTTTGTTTATGTTGGAAAGACTTTATCTCTCCTTCCGTATGTGAAGGAGATGGATAGACTATTCTTGAATGGCAGGGTTTTTTTCTGTTAGCACTTTGCAAGTGTCATCCACTCCCTCCTGGCCTGTACGGTTGAGAATTCTATTGCCAGATGAATTGGAGCTCCTTTATATATTATTTGCTGCTTTTCTCTTGCTGCTTTTATGATCCTCTCTTTGACTTTTGAGGGTTTATTACATGCCTTGGGGTAGTGTTATTTGGTTAAATCTTTTTGTTGTTCTCTCACTTTCTTGTACCTCGGATATTTATTTATTTTCACATTTTGAAAAGTTTTCTGTTATTTCTTTGAATAAGGTTTCTACTCCTTGCTCTTGCTGAACTTCCTCTTGAACACCCATAATTCTTAGATTTGGTCTTCTGAGGTAATTTTCTACATCTTATAGGTGATCTTTGTTCTTTTTCCTCTTTGACTGTGTATTTTCAAATTGCCTGTCTTCAAGCTCACTGTTTCTTTCTTACGCTTGATCCATTGTGCTGCTGAGAGCCTCTAATGGATTTTTCAGTTCAGCAATTCTATTTCTCAGTTCCAAGATTTCTGGTTAATTTAAAAAAACATTTTTTTTTTAAATCTCTTTGGCAAATTTCTCTGATATATTTTTGAATAGCTTTTCTGTGTTATCATGGAGGTCACTAAGTTTTCTTGAAATTACTATTTTTAATTCTGGGTCAGAGAGTTCACATATTACCATCTTGTTAGGGTCAGTCACTGACTCTTTGTGTTTTTGAGGAAGTCGTGCTTTTCTGTTTGCTGTTTCTTGTGGATATATGTCTTTGCATTGAAGGATTAACTATTTATTCCAGTCTTCTCTGTCTGGCTTGTTTTGGTTTTTATTGGATATGTTTGCTTAGAGATTCTTTGTAATTTACCTGTTCATTTTCTTTCCTTTTTTCCTGCTAGGTTGTTGCCACCTTTTCAGTACTAGATAGTGCCTTAAGCCCAGGTTTACCTGGGTTCTAGTATACAGAGCTGCCTGTCCTGAATGGAGGAAGTCCCAAAGGGGATTTTGTGGTCGGTAGTGTGGGAAGGCTTGCTGGGGGTTTGAGCTTCTGGAACCTTTGGAATGAACCTCCTCCAGCTTGGTGCCACTGAACAGCCATTCTGATTTGGCATCTCCTTTCGCCAAGTTACAGAGCAGAGTTTCCAGGGCCGGGGATGGTAGTCCTGCCTCCCCGCCTTTGTCTCTGGCTGTCCTCAGGGATGTCTCCCTTCAGGTACTCCTTATGCTTTCTGTGGGTTGAGGCTGGGACAGGTTTTCTGCCTGGGGAAGTTAGTTGTCCGCCTTGATTTTACATTTTCTAAAGAAACTCCAAGTGTGGGGGGTGTGGATTTTCTGCATGCTTGGTGCTGGGCAGATGGGGGGACGGGCATTGCTTATATGGAAGTCCTGCTTCTTTTACAGTTTGCTTGGTGTTTTTTCACTTCTCTGTGGCCCAGGGAACTGTTTCATCCTCCTATTTGAATTCTGTGATATTGCTGGTGATAATCTCAGAGCTGTATATTTGTTTTTGGTTTTCTGTTTGGAGTAAAGCCAGCCTGTTTCTATGCTGCCATTTGGAACTGGAAATCTACATAATCTTCTTTGTATATGAATCTTAACATCCTCCAACCTTGCTGAACTTTTTATTAGTTCTAACCATTTTTTGTGGACTCGTTAGGACTGTCTATATACAAGATCCTATCATCTAATGAATTGAGATAGTTTTACTTCTTTCTTTCCAATCTGGATGTGTTATATTTCTTTTTCTTACCTAACACCCCTGACTAAAGTTTCCAGTACAATGTTGACTAGAAATGGTGAGAGCAAACATCTTGTCTCAGTCTTAGAGGGAAAGCATCTACGATGTCACCACTAAGTGCGATGTTAGCTTTTAGTGTTTCACAGACAGCCTTTATCAGATCGAGGAAGTTCTTTTCTATTTCTGGTTTGTTGAGTGTTTGTATTAGTCAGCTTGGGCTGCCTTAACAAAATACCATAGGCTTGGTGGCTTAAACAGCAGAAACTTATTTTTCCACAGTTCTGGAGGCTGGAAGTCCAAGATGAGGTGCAAGCATAGTCAGATTCTGGTGAGGGCTCTATTCTTGGCTTGCATACAGCTGCCTTCTCACTGCGTCCTCACATGGCCTTTTTTCTGCGCTTTTGTGAAAAGAGAGAATTTTCTCTTTGTCGTCTTATAAGGGCACTAATCTCATCATGAGAGCCCTACCTTCATGATCTAATCTAACCCTGATTACTTTTCAAAGACCCCATCTCCAAATACCATTACATTGGGGGTTAGGGCTTCAACATATAAGTTTGGGAGGGGGAAAAACACTTAGTCTGTAACAGTGTTTTTATCATAAAAGGGTGTTGATTTGGTCAATTTTTTTTTTTTTGTATCTGTTGAGATGATTGTGTTTTTCTCCCTTATTAATACGGTGTATTACATTGATTGGTTTTCATATATTAAACCAACCTTCCATTCCTGGGATAAATCCCACTTGGTTATGGTATATAATCCTTTTTATGTGTTGCTGTAAGAATACATTAGTTTTTGTTGTTGTTGTTGTTGTTGTTTAAGAGATGGAGTCTTGCTATGTTGCCTAGGTTGTCCTTGATCTCTTGACCTCAAGCGATCCTCAATCCTGCCTCAGCCTCCCAAGTAGCTGGGACTACTGGTGTTCACTACCATGTCCAGCTTGTTTGCTAGTATTTTATTGAGGGCTTTTGCATTTGTAAACATGGGGAATATTGGTCTGTAGTTTTCTTTCTTTGTGATATCTTTGGTTTTGGTAACAGGGTAATATGTGCCTCATAGAATGAGTTGGGAAATGTTCCCATCTCTTTTATTTTTTGGAATAGTTTGTGTAGGTGTTAATGCATGGTAAAAACACTTTATAAACTAGGAGTAGAAGGGAACTCAACCTGATAGAGGGCATCTATAAAAAATCCTCATATTGGAAAGGAAGACATTGTTGCTATTCACAGATGACATTACTGTCTGAGTTTAATAAGATCCCAAGATACAAGCTGAACGTACTTTTAAAAATTATTCACATATCCATATACTAGCATTGAACAATTGGAAACCAAAAGCTTTTTTAAAAAATATCATTTACAGTACACAAAACATGAAATAGCTCTGTAGAAATCTAACAAAATATGCAGGATCAGTGTGCCAAAAACTACAAAATGCTTGTGGAAGAAATCGAAGACCTAAATGAATGGAGACCATATTGTGTTTATGGATTGGAAGATAACATAATTAAGCTCTTTCCAATTGAACTACAGATGTAATTTAATTCCAATAGGAATCTCAGGAGGATATTTTGCTAATATATAATAGATAAGCTTATTCTAAAATTTTTTAACGCATTAACTGCTATGAGAGTTGTATTTAACTCTAGTTTTGACCCTGGGGCTACATGAAACATATATAAAATCTTGTTGATGTTCTTATTTTTACAATTAATATTGACAATTTAATTCTAAAAACGTGGATTACATGAAATCAATACATTCCATTTTTCTATTTATGTTTAAATTACACTTGAAATTTTTATTCTATTTTTGTAATAAAACACTGTGGCCCCAAGGAAAAGTTTCTGGGTTTTTTTGTGTGGCAGTCAATGTATTAAAGAGAAATAGGGTCTCTGTCACCCAGGCTGGAGTGCAGTGGCATGGTCATAGCTCAATTCAACCTCAAACTGCTGGACTCAAGCAATCCTCCTACCTCAGCCTTCTGAATAGCTGGGACTACAGGTGCACATCACCACACGTGGCTAATTTTTAAGTTTTTTGTGGAGACGGGGGTCTCACTATGTTGCCCAGACTGGTCTTGAACTCCTGGCCTCAAGTGATCCTCCTCCCTTAGCCTCCCAAAGTGCTTGGATTATAGGCATAAGCCACCACACCCAGCCCTAAAATTTACATGGAAAAGTAAAGGAAATAAAATACCCAAAACAATTTTGAAAAGTTAGGACAAAGAGGACTCACACTACCCAATTTGTAACTTACATAAAGCTCCAATAATCAAGACAGATATTGGCAAGAGGACAAATCAATGCACAAAATACGGAATTCAAAAATAGACCCACACAAATAATGGCAATTGGTTTCTGGCAAAGTTTCAAAGGCAATTTAATTGAGAAAGGGTAATGTTTTCAACATACAGTGTTGGAACAGTTGGATAGCCGTATGAATGAAGAAATGAACCACAACCTATAACTCATACCTTATACAAAAATTAACTCAAAATGGATCATGTAGCTAAATGTAAAATATATGCCTATCAAACTAATAGAAGAAAACATAAGAAAATTTTTATGATCTTAGCTCAGGCCATAGTTCTTAGATATGAAGCTAAAACATAATACATAAAAGATTTTTAAAAATAAATTTCACTATCAAAATTAAAAAATTTTGCCCTGCAAAGGACACTGTTAATGGAATGAAAAGCTACATACTGGGAAAAAATACTGTACTTGGAAAACACAAATCAAACAAAGGATTTGTGTTCACAGTACATAAAGACCTTCAATACAACAATAATAAACAATTTAAAAATGGGCATGACTTGAAGCATTTCTAGAAAATAAGATATATTGATTGTAAATAGGCACATAAAAAGATGCTCAATATCATTAGCTATTAGGGAAATACAAATCAAAACCATAATGAGATACTACCACACACCTATTAGAGTGGCTAAAACTCAACAAACAAAAGCTGACAGTACCAAGTGCTGGTGAAGGTATGGAGGAAAAAGAGCATTAATACATTGCTGGTGGGAATATAAAATGGTACAGCCACTCTAGACAACGGTTTAGCAGTTTCTTGTAAACAAATATACATTTACCATACAACCCAACATTCCCTCTCCTATGCATTTACCCCAGAGAAATGAAGACTTTTAAAGCTTTTCCAGTTTAAAATGTAAAACTTTTATAGGCTCAAACATGTAATCCCCGCACTTTGGGAGGCTGAGGCAGGAGCATGGCTTGAGTCCAGGAGTTTGAGACCAGCCTGGGCAACATAGTGGGACCCGTCTCTACAAAACATTTAAAAAATCAGCTGGGCAGTAGTGGTGCACCGCCTGTAATCCTAGCTACTCAGGAAGCCGAGGCAGGAAGATTGCTTGAGCTGGGAGTTCAAGGTTATGGTGAGCTGTGATGGCACTCCAGCCTGGGCAATAGAGAAAGATCCTGTCTCAAAAAACAAAACAAACTTACAAATTTTAAAAATAGTACAATTAACAGCTATGTGTCCTCCTATATTTAATATTTTGCCATACTTGCTTTATGGCTATATAAACATTTTCTTTCTTTCTTTTTTAGAGATGGGGGTCTTGCTATGTTGTCCAGGCTGGCCTCGAACTCCTGGACTCAAGTGATTCTCCCACTTCAGGCTTGCAAGAACTTATTTCCTTTTTGCTGACCATTTTCAAGTGTTATACATTCTGACACTTAAACCCTAAATACTTATTCATGCACTTCCTATGAATAAAGACATTGTCTATTATCACATACACAAAATAATTCAAAAAAGCATTAAATATCAGTGTATACTTAAATGTTCCTAATTGTCTCCAATATTCATTCATTCATTTATTTTAGAGACAGAGTCTCACTCTGTCTCCCAGGCTGGAGTGCAGTGGCACGATCACTGTTATCTCGAACTCCTGGGCTCAAGTGATCCTTGCACCTCAGCCTCCCAAAGTGATGGGATTACAGGCGTGAGCCACCGCACCCAGCCTATGGCATTCCTTTAAAAAGCAGGACCCGTTTCAAGATAATCTAAACTATTCCGGAGCATTCAAAAAGATAGCAAGTGTTAAAATTCATTTAATTATTTTTGATCCACAAATCTGACATGGCACAAAAACACAAAAATTAAAAAGCAATCTAATAAATATAAATGCAAAAATCCTAAAATCGTGTATTAGCAAACAGATTGCAGTGTATTGAGGACGGATTTTTTGCTGAGGACATTGTGTTTGAACCCCCAGAGTCTCTTTTCCCCTGCGCTTTACTAAGCAGCTTTGTAGTCAGATCCCGCCGACGTCCTGCGTGCCTAAACCAACCAGGGTCATTCCGTGCCCCTCACCGCGACTTGTTCTCATGGCTCCAGCCAATCAGCCTACGCTGGCCACAGAGGTGACGCAACTAACTCGAAGTTCAGTCCTTTTAATGAGACTCGCAAACGCTGCAAATCAGGGCTTTTTCCACTCTGGATAGTACGGTTGTTAAACATTTACCAGCACACCATCTCGACTCAGGCCCCTCCCTCTGCCCCTTTACCTATGGAGTCATTCTTTTTTCCAGACTCTATCGTAATTAACCGTTTCTCGTCGGTCTACCCTAGGCAAACAGCTGGCGGCTAACAGGTGCTTGGGGCACGCAGGAACGCAGACACCTCCCCTCGCGGAGGCGGGCGGGGGCGGGGCCTCGCCGCCTGGCCCCGCCCCTCGCTGCGCAGCCGCAGTCCGCCCTTTCTCGCTCTACGGATGGTGCTTCCCGGGAGAGCCATGACCAGTAAGTGGCGCGGCCCGGCGCGGCCGCCGGAACCGGGGCCGGAGGAGAGGCGTTGCGGCGGTGCTGGTGGAGCGTCGGCCGCTCCCCCCGTCCCCGGCTCCGGGTCCCCGCCGCGCTCGCGGGCTTCCTGACGCGGGCGTGCGCGGGGCTCGGGCTTCGCGGGGCGGCGCGGGCGGGCGCGCGGGGCAGCGCGCTCCCGGGATCCCGGGCGCCGGGCCCGCGCCCTGCGCTGCTGCGCCTGCCCGTGCGGAGGCTGCTTGACTGGCGGTTCTCCGTGGCGTGTGGTGTGGAGCTGAGTCCCTTGAGTGTTTGCAAGTTCCCTGACCTCCCCCAGCGCCACGCCACACAAGGGTCGCCAGGTGGTTCTGCCTCCCCATCTCACTTTACGGGCCAGATTTGGCTTGGATTGTAGCCTGCCACTCACTCTGTTCAGTGACGTTGTGCAGCTTTCCCCCAGCACGTCTCCTGTTTCCTCGTCTATAGAATGGTGTTAATGCTATCTCGTAGACGTTTATGTGTGTAGGACCTGTCACTTTCCTTTAAATGCTATGCCCATATTAGTCCCTTCAAAGTTTATTTTTTCCCCTTAGTAAGGCCTCATTGTTAGATTATGATGACTATTAGGGCAGCCTTAAAAGTCATTGTGTCTTCACTTTACAGAGAGGAGATGAAGTGACTAGTGTCTCACCCTCAATATCGGGGAACTCAATGGTGGGATTCCCCTGCTTTAGCACCTCAGTGGAGTGGGTGCTTTGCAGAATGACAGGCAGTCCCAGCCTGGTTCAGGACCCCTGCCTTTGTGGGTGGGAGGGGAAGAGAAGAAGCCATGATTATAGCCAGAATGAGCTTTATCTTTCCTTCAGAAGCAGAGACAAAGCCCAGCTTCTGAGTTACAGGGGAGATCTTCAGTGAGCTTGTGTGCTGTTCCAGTGACAACTCAGAGTAACCGTTTGCCCCACAGTAATCCCAGCTTTCCTTTCCTGTTTTAGTTTTCTTTGTTTTCCTCCAGATTTTTGAAACTGTTTAACAAGCTACATTTATGGTTAAATTTAGCCCTTCTCCCTATGTTTAGGATAGACCAAGCAGTGGGACATCTGAATTTCCTACTTTTGTTGCTAACCTTGAGCCAAAGGCCAGAGGTGGTGTAGGGGAGTTAGGGCAGGCCATTACTAATTCCTGACGTTTTGCAGAGCTCCATAGGTTATGATGTGCTTTGGATCCTTTACTGCAGCCTCCCATTGGACTATGAGCAGGAACTATGTATCAGTCAGGGTCCAAGCAACACATGGAAACCACACTAGTAACTTGAACAAGGAAAATTTTACATAAAGAATTAGTAGCCAATGAAAGGTAATTACTATAAGAGCTAAAAGAGAGCTCTAAAGAGTATAGGAAAAGCAAAGAAAGTATGTAACTACTATCTCAAGGAAGGAATAAGCTTGGAAGAGACCCTGCTTTCTTTGCTCCAAGACTGAAAACAGACCTTGTTGGCAGGGCTGGCTACATACTTTAAATGGCCCAGTCCCCTTGTTCAGATAGCAGGAAAAAAGTGCTGGTAGCTTTTCTTTCTGCAGTGTCTCTCTCAACCTCTCTTGGTGTTATTTTCTGTTTAACGTTGTGTGCCCTTGGGCACCGGAATATTTATGGGATGAGTACAGGTGCTTGGGACCCCTGCCCTGTGACCAGGCACGTGTGCAGGTGGGGAAGTTGAGACAAGCATGAGCCTACTGCCCCAATTTGCAATGAGTGAGCAACTTCCAAGGGATTGTACTTTCTGGGACATGCTCAGGATCTGGATTGAGGGTAGGCAGGAAGCACAAGATTAAATAGGATAGGACCATATTCATACCCAGTCTTCTTACTGCAAGGCATGTTCTCATTTCATTCCCCACAGTACATAGTAAGAAGCTGATTCACTTCAGATTCTTGTGCCTGGTATGGGGCTTTGCCCATGGATGTTGCTCTGTCTTGAGATTTCTCAACTTCAGCACTGTTACTATTTTGGGCAGAATAATTTTTTGTTGTGGGGGGCTGTCCTGTGCATTGTAGGGTGTGTAGCAGCATCCTTGGCTTCTATCCATTGGATGCCAGTGGTACCCCATCAGTTGTGGCAATCAAAAATATTTCCAGACATCGCCAGATGTCCCACAGGGACAAAATTGCCGTCTATTTGAGAACCATGGCTCTATCTGAATTTAGCAGTCACATCTGACAACTGTTTTCTTTTGTCTGTGTCTTCAGCTTTCCGCTTGGCCCTCATCCAGCTTCAAGTTTCTTCCATCAAATCAGACAACGTCACTCGAGCTTGTAGCCTTGTCCGGGAGGCAGCAGCACAAGGAGCCAAAATAGTGTCTCTGCCGGTCAGTATGGAGACACTGTTCCAGACAGTGTAGACCCAGCAGAATAGTGGTTGCTAGCTCTGGTTGTCTTCTTGTATCCTGGGCGTCCAGCAGTGGCCCTTGAAGCCCCAGGCTTTTCCCGTGTTTGACTGGAAGGTGACCTTAGCAAGGGTCTTTGTGAGATAGGATGTGCCAGCATGGTTGCAGGTCTTTAACTTTAGGATCATCTCCTCTGTTCAGATGAGGAGATCAAAATCCTGGTATGTGGAGGCACTTACCTAAAGTTAAAATACTCATTGGTTGGATACATACTTTGTTTCTTATATAAGTAAGTTTTTGTAGGACTAGAATATGTTGGTTTTAGCACTAAGCCTCCAACATTTTTTTTAAATGACTGAAAACTGTTTAGAGACATTTTGGAAGCCTGTGGTGTCTTTTTAAATTTTTTATTTTGTTATTTTGATAGATTTAGGGGTACAAGTGATTTTTAGTTAAACAAATTAATTGTCTAGTGGCGAATGGCATCTTAAAGCCTGTATGACTCTGCATCTCTTTGGTAAGTGGTTTGTTTAACAGCAGAATCAGTTGAAAGTCATACTGCATTTGTTTGTCAGAGAGTACAGGACTAGCCCCAGAGAGGAGTCCCGAGATGTCAGGACATATGTCTCCTGGCATCTTCTCTAAAGGCCTTATGGGGATCGGTGGGTGGATCAATTCTCGATAGCACCCTTCCACTACCCAACTATGAGGAGGAGGCAGCCTTTTACAAAGCCTGGCTAAATTGGCTGGAGAATGTGCAGGGTCACATTGTATTTTACTCAGGCTCCAGCCCATCACAAAAGTGGCCAGTGAACAGGAATCTTTAACAAGGGTCTCAAGATCTTAATGTTAATCCAGTCTTCCTTATGGTGCCAGTCATGGGACTCACTGGCACTTGTTACCTAATCATGGTCTCTTGTTGATTAATGTTCCAGAGGGTAAGAGTACAAACTCCAGGAGTGAAAGCACTTGAATTCTGCACATGCCCACTTCACTGACTAACATGCGTCTTGTATAAGCTGGCAGTCTCTGGGCTTGAGGTTCTTAGCACAGTGCCTGGTACCTAGGCGAGTTCATTAAATGCAAAATGAATGAATTAGAGTTGAAGTGTAGTAGTTTTTGCCTTTTGTTTTCTGACATGTCACAGAGCTGTTAAAGACATACAATACCCTGCGTGGATGAGAGACTTTGTAGGATCAGAATGACAGTGCTGGAAGGGAACTTAGAAACAGCTATTTTACAGATGAGGAAACCTCGTAACCTCTGTGACTTTCAAAGCTTTTGTATTTTTTTCATACACAGGTTTTATTGCTTTACATAGTATTATAATTTTGAGCTTATGGAGTCATCCTAACACCCAAAGTCATGTGAGTGAGCCTGATTTGTAGTGGGGCCTGGGTGCCCAAGGTTGGGAACTTGTCATTCTCCTACAGACTCAAGGCAGAGGTAGTCTAGCTTCTGCCAGGGTAACCAGGACCTAGTAAAACTCATATGATTTGTCTTTCTGTCCCCTCCTGTGCCACCTGCCTACTCTTGCCTGTGGCCACAGACTCTTTAACCCTGTGCTGTCAGTGTTTTTCTTATTAACTATGTTTTACTCCTTTATGGGAGAGTAGAGCTAGATGCAGCAGCTTTGCCCTCTTAGAGCAGAACTTTAAAATGGGTTGGGTGTTTTGGTGTTTTTTTCCCCTTTTTCTCTGCCAACATTATTCTAGGAATGCTTTAATTCTCCATATGGCACGAACCATTTTCCTGAATATGCAGAGAAAATTCCTGGTGAATCCACACAGAAGCTTTCTGAAGTAGCAAAGGAATGCAGCATTTATCTCATTGGAGGTAACTTCCTGTCTACAGGGAATAATGGCCTGAACGTTAAAAACGTCTGAATTACCTGGGCATGGTAGTGCACACCTGTAGTCCTAGCTACTCGAGAGGCTGAAGTGGGAGGATAGCTTGGGCCTAGGAGTTCAATCCCAGCAGAGGAAACATAGTGAGACCCTGTCCCCAAACAAAAAACGTCTGAATGATGTATGTTGTTACATTTAAAGTGTGGAACACAATTCCCCCATTGAAAAGAATGAGGTAGAGAATGTGTAGTAATGTGGAAAGATTTTCAAGACATATTATTTAGTGGAAAAAAACAAAATTCAGTGTGATATGAACAGAGTATTCTCATTCAGATCAATCCCCCACACAAGAAGACTGTCTATTTTTATATGTAGTTATGTATGTAAAGGCGTAGTAAATATTGGAGAAGGACCTACAACAAACTGATAATGAGCATTTTCTCTGGAGAAGGAGGGGAGTACAGGAGCAGGTAGAAATGTGGAAGGAGAAATCATACCTGTGTGTCTTTTATTATACTAATACAGGATTGAGAAAACTTTTTTTCCCATAGAGGCCACATTCATAAAGGTAGCTTTATTTGTATGGTTTGGGGATAAATTTTAAAATGTTCTATTTGCTTAAATAAAAAATAAGCACAGCAAAACTCAGTTCAATAAACACAGCAAATAAAATAATTTCTACATTATGATATGTTAAGGGTTAGAAATGAATAAGAGGTAGGGAAATGAAGGCAAAGCAAGAAGCATAGAGACGGAACTGCATTCAGCGATGGAGAGACTTGTGACTTCACGTTCTTATCTCGAAGCCTTTGGGACAGTGTTTCGTTGCAGGACCTGGTGAATTAAGCTGAGCAATAGGAAATTCTTCGTTTTGCTGTAATGCTACAGATTAAATGTTACTCAAGATCATGGCTGAATTCAGGAACATTTTGGTTATTTTTCAGACCTGTCTTGGCATCTGGCCTAATTATATTTCATCTACACTCTAGAGTTTATCTCTGAAAGATCATAGTCAAGAAGAAAAAAAAAAAAAACTACATGATTATATAACCCTTAGAAGATAGTACACTTTATTGTTGGCCCCAAGTGACAAATTTATCAGGCCTTGACTGTTAATCACAAAAGAATTGCTCTGTTCTTTTTAAGATTCTTTTTCTTATTGTTTTGTATGCCTGTGTATTTCTTCTCTCAATAAAAGGTTCCATCCCTGAAGAGGATGCTGGGAAATTTTATAACACCTGTGCTGTGTTTGGGCCTGATGGAACTTTACTAGCAAAGCACAGAAAGGTAAGTAGGGAATGTGACATCTTAAGAATTTGCTATGAAGTCCCCTAGTCCCTCTCATTATATTGTATATGCGTCAGGCTTTTGACCAATTGGCACAGGTGGCTTTTCTTGGCCATTTCCATATTTCTATACATTTTAGACTCAACCTGTCAATTTCTGCAAAGGAACAACCTATAGGAATCTTTATTAGGATTTCATTAATATATAAAGATCAATTTAGGAAGAGTTGACATCTTTGCAGTATTAAATGCATATACATTTCGTATTGGTAAGTCTTCCTGATGAAGTGATCCTTTTATCATTACTTTTTATTTGTCCTGTAATACTCCTTGTCTTCAGGTCTGTTTTATTCCTGCTGTCACTATAGCCACTCCAGCCTTCTTACGTGTACTCTGCCTGGTATATGGTTTTCTAATCTTCTACTTTCAACCTATATATGTTTTTATATTTTAAGTGGTTCTCTTATAGACAGCATATAGTTAGGATTTACATTTTTATTCATTCTGATAATCTGCTTTTTAACTGGAGTGGTTAGTCCATTTTTTTTCTTTGTTCCTTTTTCTGCATTCTTTTGGATTAATTGAATATTTTTTTAAATTCCATTTTAATTTATTGTCTTTTTATTAATAGTTTTATGTCTTCACTTTTTTTCCCCCAGTTGTTGCCTTGGGAAGTATATTATGTATCTTTAACTTGTCACAGTCTACTTAGTGTTAATATTGTATCACTTCAGGTGAAATTTAAGAGCCTTGCAATGATATAGGTCCATTTCCTACCCTCCTGCCCATATTCTTTTATGCTTTAGTCTTCATTTGTAGCCCATGTACATATTTTATAAATCTCACAAAGCAATTTTTTTTATAAAATTTTTTTTTGAGACGAGTCTCGCTCTGTCACCCAGGCTAGAGTGCCATGGCGTCATCCTAGCTCACAGCAACCTCAAACTCTTGGGCTCAAGCAATCCTTCTGCCTCAGCCTCCCGAGTAGCTGGGACTATAGGTGTGTGCCACCACACCCGGCTAATTTTTTCTATTTTTGGTAGAGACAGGATCTCACTCTTGCCCAGACTGGTCTCGAATTCCTGAGCTCAGGCAATTCCCCACCTCAGCCTCCCAGAATGCTAGGATTAAGGTGTGAGCCACTGCGCCTGGCCTCAAACACCAAACTCTTATCTCCTTTGCAAGGTGGGCAGCAACTTTAGCTTCTCTGTTCTGTCTGAAGTTTTTAGCCTTAGCTAGGCTGCTTTTAGACTACCCCATTCATATTTAATTTATTGGTCAGCCAGAGATTTGGACAGATTTTATATGTAGAATTTAGGACTCTCCCTCTTTGGCTTTCTCCTTTTTAGGATTCCCTCCTCACTTTCCAGCTGCTATGAAACTCCATCCTGTGCTTCTTCATGCCAGTGTAATTATGGGTAGTTTTCATAACCACTCATAACAGCAACTGAGTCTTTACTTAACAGCTATAAACAAATGGGAAACTCACCCCGTGGTATTCCCTTCTTCCATGTACTGCCTTCCCTTCAGGTATTTCCTGCTTTTGATCATTCTTCAGTGCTTTACGTACTTGTGCCTTGCCTTTTATTTTGTCCAGAGTTTGTAGTTAAACATAAGAGAGCTGGTCTGATAGGAGCTATTCTGTCAATGCAGGAAGAACAGCCAGCATTAGACTGTGAACCCAACTCTTTGAAGTGTATCATTTCAGTATTGAGTTCTCCTGTCCATGAATGTAGTGTATATCCTGACATTTATTAGACTTTCTTTAATTTTTCTCAATTTATTTTTATAGTTTTTTGGATATAGCCTTATGTATCATTTGTCAAATTTATTCCTCAGTATTATTTGATGCTTTTTCATTTTCCATTTCTTGCTTATATATAGAAGTAAAATAAGTTTTTAAAATATTGACCTTGTATATAGCAACCTTGCCAAACTCACTCATTAATTCTGATAATTTGTAGTTTTTTTTTAGTTCCTAGGTACACTGTTATATCATCTGAGAATAATGACAGATTCTGGTTTTTTTCTTTCTAATCATTATACTTTTTTACTCCTTTCTTTTCCTTGTGTTTTGTTTAGGATCTCTGGTACAATGTTAAGTAGCAGGTATCTTTGTCTTGTTCCCAATCTCAGAGGGAAGGTTTTCAATATTTCACCATTAAATATGATGTTTGTTTAGGGTTTTTACAGAGCTCTTTATCAGATTAAAAAGTTCCTTTCCTTTTTGTTTTGTCTTTTGAATCATGAATGGCTGTAGAAATTTACCAAATGCTCATTATGCATCTCTTGAGATGATCATATGATTTCTCTTCTTATTTTGTTAGTATGGTAAATTACATAGATTGATGTTCTGATGTTAAACCACATTTGCTTTCCTTGAATAAATCCAATTTTGAAGTGATGCATTATTCTTTTTATATATTGCTGAATTTGGTTCACAGAATTTTTGCCTGTTTTTAAATGGTTACCCTCTTCTTCCAGTTTATCAGTTTGATTATGAGAGTCAGCATTTTACCCCCACGAGAAACCTGGATATTGATTTGCATACCACATGGATCTAGGAGTTGTAAAAAGTACAGTATTATTGTTCCAGTTTCCTGTGATAGAATTCATTTTGATAAGATGTCAGCCAGGTTGTGGGATGGATTATGTGCAGGTTGTGGATGCTGTTTGTATAGTTGATCTTAGAGCACCTCGGGTATCTGCCCATGGAGAGATAACTGTCATTACTGTCATGAACCTTGCTGGAAAAGAGGTAACCAAATCAGTTCTTTGTGATACAGATCCATCTGTTTGACATTGATGTTCCTGGGAAGATTACATTTCAAGAATCTAAAACATTGAGTCCAGGTGATAGCTTCTCCACATTTGATACTCGTACGTACCAGATAAGTTCACTTCTTCTAGCAATCTCAGTAGAAGATGATCAGGTACTCCTTTCCCTTTCTCTCCTCTGCCCTCCTCCTCCCCTCCCGCCATCCCCTTCCTCCCTCCCTTTCCTCCTCTTTCTGTCATTCTTTCTTTCTGTGTTCTTTCTCTCTCTTTCTCTCTTTTCTTTCTTTTCTTAATGTCTCTACTTTTTTTCACATAACCTGACTGAAGGACCAGAAGTGAGAAGGAGAATAATCAGAGATCTGGGAAGTTCAGGCTTAATCGAGAACTAAGGATTTGGCAAGATTTTGCTATTTCATTTGATCATAACCTTTTATTATTGTTTCCAGAGTATACTTACTAGGGCATGATCCTAGTAAGGATCCAACCTATCTAGGAACATGTAGATACTAAGCATTCAGTTACAATGAATTTCTCATCTCTACTCTGCTGACACAAATGATGAGAAATCAAGTGGGAATGAGCTTATAAATATGTCTCTGTCTTCAGGTCCTGTGTTAATTTATCCTGACAGTGTTTTATGATCATTATGTTATGGGTGCTTTTCCTTGCCACTCCATGCGTTAGGAAGTTAACTTTGCATTTGTGTATTTTCTGTTTGGAAACAGCTTACTGCAGAGTGGGTCTGGGCATCTGCTACGACATGCGGTTTGCAGAGCTTGCACAAATCTATGCACAGAGAGGTGAGGCAGCTCAGCAGTTGTGTTATGTGGGTACTTGGAGGTTTGGTTCTGGGCTGGTCTCTGTGGGCTGGGGGGAGCCCTTAGTCAAAGAAGCCAGGAGAGGGGTCTTATCCCTCCCTCTCTAGCCCTTCTACCCCCATGTGGCTTTTCATACTTTTGCTGTGTACGGATGGTAGGGTTCTTTGAGGGTTGTAGCTAAGGTAGGAACTATGCTCCTAAACACCTGCTCTGCCCTTTAAGTCCTTCCTGTTACTGTGTTGAAAAGAATCACTGGGAACCCAATAGAAATGAAGAAATGGTCTACACTCTAATGGTTTTCACCACTCAGTACCCTAGCCACGGGTGGGGAACCTGTGGCCTTGGGCCACATGAGGCCTTTTAACTGAATCCAAATTTTGCAGAAAAAATCCTTTTAATAAACCAAAGCAAAAGATCTGGGTTCTGGTTCAACCCTTCCCCTTAATTGGTGCAATGCTTTCATTAAATCATTACTCTGTAGAGCAATGTGTTTCTCAGTTTAGTCATAGGGATGGTTTGAGGATTAAGGATAAAGCCCCTCTTGTGATACTCAACAAATATTGGCATCCTTACTAGACTGCTTGAAACTACTTCCAATTCAACTGTCACTTATAGTGAAGTGGGGGAAATGGTTTGATTGCCTGCCCAGCACAAGGTGCAGGTTCATGGCTCTGGGGTGAACAGTCTTTGTAGAGCCTTATCAGTAAGCATTAAGACAACTACTCTGCCCCTAATTTCAGTTGAAAATAATTACAAAACATGGTCCTTAGCCATGCACGGCTGACATATGGTGCAGAGAGAAATTTGAATGACAGTTCTCTACTTTTTTCAAGTGAACTCACATGTTGTGATTTTTGGTTATCAATACCACTTTTCTTGTGTGTCTAAATTCAGAGCCACATCTTAATGCTGCTGGCACTGCCTAACTTGGCTGTCATCTTTTTATGCTTGGGAAAGTTTGAGTTTGATCCCTGCTGGGTAAGGAACAATGGAAGGGGCTGTTGTCAACGGGTTTTCACCTGTACCCACTGCTCTTTGGCTTTTCTCTCCCCAAGGCTGCCAGCTATTGGTGTATCCTGGAGCTTTTAATTTGACCACCGGACCAGCCCACTGGGAGTTGCTTCAGAGAGGCCGGTAAGAAAGGAACCATGTATTTAAGCAGTCTCAGTCTGTTTTCTTTGCAGAAAGATTTCTGGTTTAGTGGAAGTACCAGCCTTCCTTCTGACGTGGAATTCTGCCCTGGTATCCAAATGCAGCTGAAAAGAATGAATCCACAAGGAGGGCTTCTACTCCTGGGCACCTTCTCCTTAGAAGCCACAGCACCATGTAGTCCTTCCAGGCACATTGCCCTGACAAAGCCACTCTGTTCTCTCTGCCACCTTAACTTGCTGTAACCAGAGAAGCGCTTTTCTCCTACAGTACAGCTTGCCACATGCCAGGGTTTCTCAACAGCGGCATTGTTGACATTTTGGACTAGATACTTCTTTGTTGTAAGGGGCCATCCTGAGTATCGTAGGATGTTTAGCAGCATCCCTGGCCTCTACCTACCGGATGCCAGCAGCAACCCCTTAGTCATGACAGTCAAAAGGATCTCTGGACATTGGCAAATCTGGTGGGCAAAATCATCCCTAGTTGAGAACCACTGGCTTATGCAATAAGATACTTTTTAAAAAATTTTTATTTTTTTATTGTTTTTTTTTTAAGACTAGTCAAGTGTAAGCCGGGCACGGTGGCTCACGCCTGTAATCCTAGCACTCTGGGAGGCCGAGGTGGGCAGATTGCTCAAGGTCAGGAGTTCGAAACCAGCCTGAGCAAGAACGAGACCCCATCTCTACTAAAAATACAAAGAAATTAATTGGCTAACTAAAAATATATATAGAAAAAATTATTCGGGCATGGTGGCGCATGCCTATAGTCCCAGCTACTCAGGAGGCTGAGGCAGAAGGAT
>CAUYRT010105437.1:0-20145 GCA_963574885.1 Lepilemur ruficaudatus | reverse complement strand
TTTTTTTTTTTTGAGACAGAGTCTCACTCTGTTGCCTGGGCTAGAGTGAGTGCCGTGGTGTCAGCCTAGCTCATAGCAACCTCAAACTCCTGGGCTCAAGCAATCCTTCTGCCTCAGCCTCCTGAGTAGCTGGGACTACAGTCATGCACCACCATGCCCAGCTAATTTATATATATATATATATATATATATTTAGTTGGCCAACTAATTTCTTTCTATTTATAGTAGAGACGGGGTCTCACTCTTGCTCAGGCTGGTTTCGAACTCCTGACCTTGAGCGATCCGCCCGCCTCGGCCTCCCAGAGTGCTAGGATTACAGACTTGAGCCACTGCGCCCGGCCAGATTGTACCACTTTATAGGGTCACCATCCTACCTGTTTTTTTTTTTTTTTATCAACTTTCCTGATGGTATTTTGCCATTTGAAAAAAAGAATAAATGAATGGATATAATTTTATTGTTTTAGTAAAGTAGATGCTCAGAGTGTTTTAGTGTATATTTTTATAATTATTAGTAACAAAGAATTTTCCTATGTTTTCTATTTATAATTTCCTTGTGTCAATTACTTACAAATATGGACAGAGATACTTTGAAGGAAAAAGAAGAGTAAATACTAATATTGAAGAAAGCTGAGATAATTAATGGAGGGTCATCCAAATAATTACTGGAGAATAGAAGTTGAGTTTCTACTTGTGAAAATGGAGGGATCCAGTTTTTTCTAAGAAAAGTATACAAGCAGACAAGATAGGTATGGAGCAGAGATACAATAATAAGATCATAACTAGCAACAACAAATAAAACTAGCACTTCATTTGTGAGAGATACGGTGCTAATTTCATTCCATAGATTCCTTCTTTTTGTCTTCAGAACCACCATTTCACAGATGGGGAAATTGAGCCTCAGTGATGTTGGGAGACATGTTCATAGTCACATAGAAAGTCCATGTGGAGCCAAGAATCAGTCCGGATTCCAGAGTCTGTACCATTAGCCTCTACCCTGCACCTTATGGCTGAGTTGGAGGGGGAGTAGAAAAGTTTTTTTGTGCTCCTGACTCACTAAAAGGAAAGGGGGATGCTCTTCTGGGAGGAGCCACAGTGAGGAGAGTGTTCTAGGGACACAAGCTGATAGCAGTTGTGGGCAGCATCCTGGTATGAACCTGGTTGGCATAGTTCTGTGATGCTTTTTTTTTCTGTGATGTCTAGGTTTGTGTGTTGCTGATGCAGCTGGAGCTAGGGAGGGGCCCAGCAGGCCAGAGTTGTGAGAGCAGCATTACAGTGGCTGGACAGGTTGTCCAGGTCAGACAGTGACACACACATGGCCACGGGAGTTAGCTGTATGCATACTGATGCCACTTTTGTCACCACTACAGCTATCATGACCATGACCACTGTCTGCCAGAAAGCACTGATTGATCACTGCAAGGTGCCAGTGCCTGTGGCTTCTCACTGTTGGGTAGGCCAAAGAGGGTTGTACCCAGCTGTGGCTTCATCTCCTTCATGGCTCCAGCTCTTAGCCCTGTGGCTCCAGCTCCTGCCTATGTGACAATTGTTATTGTTGTCCTCATTTGACATATGAGAACACCAAGGTGCAGTGAGAAGCTACTTTCCCAAGATCCCCAGCTGCTAAGCAAGGGAGCTAGTACACAAACTCGGGTAGTCTGAGGAGAGAAGTGAGGCTTAGAGAATTAAGAAGCAAGTCCAGAGTCAGAGTCACACTGCTAGTGGGTGTTACAGCCAGGATCCAAGTGCAGGCTGTCTGGAAACGGAGGAGCAGCAGGCGAGGAAGTGAGGCTTGATCCAGGTGCAGAAAGCTCCTTTGTCCCTGACATTATTGTCCTTGGGCATGAAAGCCAAACCAACACCTCCTGTAAGAGAAAGAGAAGGAAGATGGGGGATGGCTGGAGGAGGGGGTGATCCAAGGCCTTGGCTTTGGCTTTGGCTTTGACTGTGTCTGAATGGACAAATCCACACCGTGGTGTCAGAGGCTGGTTTTTCTTTTTTTCTTTTAAATACACAGAACTTTTGTCTCCCCACAGCCAGCTCCGATTAGCTCCAGGCCTCCGTCCTACTCCAAAGTGACTGCCCATCAGGGGCTGGTTCTCTTGCCCTTTGCCCAGGCTTTTGATCAGAGGGTGCTGGGCACTAAAGGCACAGCTAGGAAGCTCTTCCTTAGGGCTTCCTGGGATGGCTTCAAAGGTCGGAAAGCAATTTACAGCTTTTGTGTGGAAGACCACAGGGTTTGGGGAAGGAGTGCTCCAGTTGGTGGGGAGCTAATTAGTCCTAGTCACTGTCTGGCCACCTCAGCCTCTCTTGAAAGCCCTCCAGGATGATGTGGTGGGGAGCACCGAGGCCACTTTGTGCTCAGCAGGCAGTTTGCTGCCACTGTGCGAGTAGCAGTTTTGGGAAATGAGTGTGGGTAGACCAGTACTTAATAATCCTCAGGAGATTTGCCAAATGGACTCTCCGTGAGTGGTCGTCCTGTATTTACATCCTGCAGTTGGCTGTGGTGAGGCCATAATACTATAATGCTACATTTTTTCCCCTTGGATGCTTTTCTATGCAGGACTACTAATTATGGATCACATATACTGTTATATCCTTATTAATAAAACATGTATACTCTTATCAATGAATTAACTGTTTCCATAGTGACTAATGCACGTTGCAAGAGTGAAATTGGAATATTCTAAAAGTGGATCCCCTAAGGAAATGGCAGAAAAGTAGAAAGACATTTGGATTATTTATAAACCATGATTCTGCCAGGTTTTTGCAGGGAGGAGAGGAGAGAAAGATGTGCTGTTAGACCACTTTTAGGGGATAAAGGATGTATGTAGAGCTATAGCTAAAGGCTTCATTTATAAGGTTGAATAGACCTGATTCTAATTTTGTGAATTTTCTACCTACTAGCTGTGTGACTCTACACAGGTAACTAACATTCTCAGTTTCTTCATGGGGCTAACCATGGTACTTTATAAGATTGTGAATAACAAATAAATAGCCAGCAAGGCACATGGCAAGTGTTCAGTGTAGAGTAGTTGTTGTTATTATTACATAGATATTAATATCCCTTAGTATCAGTTACCAAGGTTAATAAATAACCACCATAGTTGAGCCACCAGCTGTCTAATTCCTCAATCTCTTTTCTACCCAGTCGGCAGCATGCAAAAACGCTCAATTCAGTCCTGTTTTGTTACCAGTGGATTGTACAGTAATTTCTATTGTTATCTTAATTAGTGCCCATTTGGTCTTTAATTGGGACAAAAATGACTGGATAAATGTACACAGATTTGCTAAAGGGTTGAGCTACATATTACAATTTAATGAGGCCAGGGTCTGTTAACGATTCTTTAGGTCAGTGATTTGTTTCTTTGCTTGTGTTCTTTATGGTTTGTTCTGCTTTCTGCTTTTGTCCTTCGGTGTTCTTGTAGCAACCTCACAGGACCTCTCTGCAATGTACCCAGGGTCCAAGTATTCTGTTGAAAGGCCTTTATGATCCTAACCGCAAATCCTCATAAGCTGGCATGCTTCCTTTTCCCTGAGTAGCTTTTCTGTCCTGTGCTCCTTGGGCAACAGCATTTACAGACTGTGAATCTGCACACAGTGAGCAGTCAAGCATAGCTGTGTGGTGGCATTGCTTCCTTCAGTATTATGCATTAGAGCCTGGAATAAATGGAGAGCCTTTATGATCTATCAGGCACTCTGCTCCTTGTTTTATGGTATTAGTATGTTTCATTAACACAAAATTCTAAAAGCTAAGAAATAGTGGAGTCAGACACACTTAAATTTGAATTCTGGTTCTATTTATAGTTGACTGTTGAACAATATGGGTTTGAACTGCAAAGGTACACTTATATGTGATTTTTTTTTTTTTCAATTAATAAGGTCAACTACCTCTGTGTTGGTAGTTTCCATATCCGCAAAAAAACATGATGGAAAATGCAGTATTCATGGGATATAAAATTCATTTATGTGGAAGACTGAGCTTTTGTATCTGAGGGCTGGGGGGCCAACTGCTGGACTTGATTATGCATAGATCTTGGTATCCATGGGCAGTCCTGGAACCAATCCCCCGAGGATACTGACAGATGACTGTGACCAAGCACAAGTCACTTATGGGCCTCCTTTTCCTCATCTGTAAAATGCCAATCATGATAACTGCCTCAGAGAGTTCTTGAGAGGATAAGTGAGATATCATTATGTAAAATGCAAGTCAGTAAAATAAATGTGAATTCTTTTTCCCTCTTTAAAGTTCTGTTGAATAAGTTCTGCAGGTGTGTAACCCTCCAAAAACTGCCCCGTATTTCATTTGTTTTTGTCTTTTTGGCTTCCCTTGTCTCCTTTTTCACCCACTCTGACATGGAACTCACCTCTTTTAGGCCACTGGAATCAACGTTGAAGTCCACTTGGCTTCTGTAGTTTTGCTTCTTAGCAATTTGTTCCTGAATGTTCTGCCTGTTTCCTTTAGGAAAACCCCTTCTCATTTAGGTGACAGAAAGGATTGACTTTCTAGCAAAACTTTCCCAGGAAGACTTAGCCCCAGCCAGTGTAATAATTTTAGCATTTACATTTAAGTCTATTATTCATTTTCTAAAGTTAATGTTTGCTTATGGTATGAGATAAGGGCCTGAGGATTTTTAGTCTTTTATTTATAATGGATATCCAATAAATTTATTGAAAAGACTATCCTTCACCATTGAATAGCCTTGGAAATGCTGTTGAAAATGAATTGATCTTGAGTATAGGGTTAATTTTTGGATCTTTTTTGTTCCTTGGTCTCTAAGTCTATTTTTATGTCAATATCACATTATCTTGACTGCTATAGCTTTATATAAGTTTTGAAATTGGGTAATGTGGTAGCCTGAAAAATAGTTCTCTAAAAGATATTTATATTCTAATCCTGGAACATAAATAAATGTTGTCTTATATGGCAAAAAAGTTTTTGCACATCCAGTTAAGGTGAGGATCTTAAAATCTCTTTTTTCTCTTCAGATTAGATAATTTCTACTGATTTATATTCAAGGTCACTGATTATTTCTTATGTTATTTTAAATCTGCTGTTGAGCTCATGTAATTACTTTTTAATTTTAGTTACTGTACCTTTCAACTCTGGAATTTCTGTCTGGTCCTTTTAAAAATAGTTTCTATTTCCTTATTGAGATTTCTTGTTTTGAGTCATTGTCACAATATTTTTCTTTAATTCTTTAAACGTAATTTCCTTTAATTATTTAAATATATTTGTAATAGCTGCCTTATAGCATTTGTCCACTAAATCTAATATCTAGGAGCCTTCAGAGTGTTTTATTGACTTCTCTTTTCCTGAAAATGGGTCGAACTTTCCTATTCTTTGCATATCTTGTAATTTTTTGTTGTATAGTGACATTTTAGAAATATAGTGTAGCAGCTCTGAAATCTGAATTTTTTTTGTAACTTGCCTTTGTAACTGAGGGAAGGGCCTGAAGAAAAAAAAGATTTTCTGTCTCTTTAAAACTTTCCCCACTCTCTTTGGGAACTGCAGCCTGGCCTGCGTCCCTGAGGCAGGTTAAGTCTTTTGTTAAAAGAGATAACTTCCAGGTGGTGCCAGCCTCCCAGGTAGGCAGCTGGTGGAGTTCATAGGCTTTGTCTTTGGAAGAGATGGTACAATTAGAATGGTTAATCACAGTAGCTTAGAACTGAGGGACCTCCCTTTAAAATCTCTGTATTTCTGCTTATGTTCAGAACATTTGGATTTTGAGACGAGAAGGTCTCTGCCATTTTCCCTCCTTTACTGGCAAAGCAATCTCTTTCCTCTTCCCCAAATTACTTATCCTCGCTTCTGATTTGGCCTTGTGGACAAGTGCCAAGTTTTCAGAAACACCTAGACTTAAAACTGGAGAAATTGCTTTTCTTGTGGTGCATAGATATTGATGTCTCTACTCAATATTCTATTTTTATTTTTAAACTTATTTGGCTTCCTAGGGTTACCCATATGTCTGCACTGCTTAGCAGTAAACCAGTGATTTAGGTAGAGGTTTGCCCAAACACCTCAAGCCTGTGAAGCTCCCACCCTCTGCTGATGGGTGTATTTTAGGCATGGGGTGTACATGCAAAGCACAACCAGTTCTCAAGTCTGCTTTACACTGTGCTGTTTCAAGTTTCCTCATCACTCTGGGGTGTGTTGAAAGTGTAGTTAGCCCTTCTATAGCCCTCTCATTTCTTGCATCTCCCTGTTAAATTTCTGGCTAATTTGTTGCCTCCCCCGGTTGGGTCTGCAACCTCAGTCTAGCAGAGCTATTGGATTTTTCCATTCATTTTCTTCTGAGCTTGCTACTTTACTGATGACATCACTTGTTTGGATTTTTGCTTCTGTTTCAAATCAGGCTTGTCCTTTCTGACAGAAGGGCTGCTGACTTTTAAGATTTGCTCTGCCCTGGCAAAACTGCTATTCTTGTCAATCTGGAAAAGATAGGAGTCCTCCTATCTAATAAACCCATATACTTGTGAACAGAAGTAAACTTAGGGGAGAGGGTGGAAGAGATACACCAGAGGCAGAGTCAACAGACGGAAAGTGTAACAGAGGGAATGGGCCTGAAAAAGGGTAAAATGTTTTACAAATTGTCTCTTTAACTGCCCCCCCCAACTCTTCTTGAGAATTAAAACCTGGGTTCCTGCCCAGGCCAGTGATCAGAGGGGCAGGGGAGCATCCTTCGTTCTTTGTACCACAGGAGATGATAGTTCAATAGAATTGTCAGGATGGAGGTCAGGAGATTGTCTTCCAGGGACATGGGGTCCATCAGGATCATCAACTATATGGTTGGAAAGCAATAGCTCCAAACTGAAAACTCCCTTTAAAAGCTCTGTATTTCTGCTTATAGATAAGACTGCGGTACTTTAAGACTGTGAGTTTGCCATACTCCTTACTTGCCAGCAAATTAATAAACTTCTCTTTGCTTTTCCTGAAATAACTTGTCCTCCTTCTTCTGATGTGGCCTTGGGGACAAGTGCCAAACTTTCTGTAACAAAATGATGTTCATTTTCTGACATTCAATGTGCTTCATACATGATAATCATCCTCTCTTGTATTGTTCTCAAGTTGTTCGTTTTATAGTTTTGTCTTTCCCCGGATCAAAACTTGTGTCAAGGAGAGGGCCCTATTTTATTTTTCTTTAATGTATTCTTCAATGTCTATCCTACTGCTATATTTGGAGTAGCAGTTTAATATATATATATACATATATCAGCTTGATTTAAGCAGCATAATTCTGAGTCTTAAAATTCTAATTTTTCTTCTATCTTGCTTTGTAGCCTCATATAAATCAAGTGACTTTTCCGGACTTTACTCTTTCATCTTGTCAATAGGAATTATAATAGAGCGATAATATTAATAGGAATAATGACTCATTTTACCCAAGGAATGTGATAAAGAATAATAAACCCTGAAGTGAATGTAATTGGCAAGCTTTAAATGTGCTCTAAATGATATCGTAAGTTGCTCTAAGGATAGGCTGACGAAGGTGTTCAGTGCAGATTATTCTCCATCTTCTCATCTCTAGGATGGTGAGAGCAGATGCCTGACCTCATCACGTTTTAAAAGATGCCTAATAGTTTTCAAAATGCTGTGTGCTATGTGTCGAAATGACTATTTCAAAGAGAAGCAATAAACCACAAGCTGGTTTTCAATATCTCAAAAGAAGCAAGTAGACCTCAGGTTCCACACAAAATTAACACATTCATTGTTTTTCCCAGCCAGACTTGAGGGAGGTTGTTATTCTGTTTTGCTTTGTAGATGTGTTCCTAAAACATTAAGAAGATCTTCTTTAGAAGCAGGAAAAGCCAGTCTGTATTTCAGATTTTCAGAAGTTTTACATCAAATGAAACTTTTTTCCCCCTTATTATTGGTCCTAGGCATAACTTCATAAAATAATCTAGGAGACATTCTCAGATACAAATGAAATGAAATTCTCCAGGTGTCTAGAGCAAACTCTTGAGAGGCAGAAAGCTCTGGGATGCAATGGAAAAAGCTCTGAAGTAGATTCAATGTCTGAACTTAACTCTAGGGTCTTCCTGAGCAACTGTTGCCTATAACTCCATCTCCTCTCTCCAAAGGGTGCAAACCTATTAGTCATTATTATTAACATCACTAATATTTGGTACACCTATTTATGAGAATTACATTTTTCAGAGCTCAATAAACTTGAATAAAATAAATAAAGTAAATTCACTTACTTTGGTCAAAACCAAGGAAATACTGAATTCTGAGAGGCAAACCAAGACTTCAGGACTGAAAGATACCTGTCATGTCAGCCGGCCTAGTCCTTTGCAGAAATATTTTAAAGGATGGGTAATCTCTGTCCATCCGAACTGTAGTTTGGAACCCAAAACGAAAAACAGGCCAGGCCATCCCAGCCCTTGGCTGCCAAAGCCTGTGACTGCAGCTGCCAAGCATCTCCCAGGCTTGGGGTGAGCTCCAGCTGGAGCCTAGATGTTTCCATCTGTACAACTGCAGGTGGTTATATAATTAACTACATACATTTGTAAAACTGCAAAGAGGAGTCTAGTAATGAATCCATCTTTGCTGTACATCTGTTGGGTGTTACAATGGACTGGAAAAGGGTCTGTTTTTAACATAAATAGATCAAAATACTTTTGTGTTTTAAATCTTCCGGGGTTGCTTATTTAGGCAAAGTCACTACTGAAGCCTAAATGACTGAAAGTGGTAAGTAAGCTTGAAGTATATCTATATCCTTTCTTGTGCACTCGGCTTGAGCCTTTTCTGCATCCTTCAGAAGCCTGCTGGAGTTATTGGTGCCCTGTGGACAGGTCACTTTGCAATAGAACCTGTTGCACTCCCTATCTTCTGCCTTGTACTGAGGGTTTTGATCCTGTCATACATAGTATCTGACTTATTTCTCACTCCTCTAGACCATGTGAATACATAATTCCATTCACCTACTTGCCAAAAATGGAAATAATTTCAATCAGATGCCACTTAAATAAAAGACAGGTTATTATTTTTAACTAAAAACGAACTTATCCCAAAAGGAGTACCAAACACATCAGTGAAGATAGAGTCCCAGCTTAGCAGACAAAGTTCTATTAAATCCCTCTCTTTTTTTCTGTGCTGCTGTTGATTTCTATAGTACAGGCAAGAAAGAGAACCTGGAAGCCAGGACTTTGATGGTACAGTATCGTACATGTTAGGATGGGAGAGCTGATATTATAATTCTCAACCTATTATTCATTATTTGACTTTTTACTTTGCTCAGAACTGGGTGAGAAAGAGAGGTGTTAAGTACTCCCTGAAATTCTCAAAAAGATTGTTCTAATTTCCCTGATGGCAGTGACTTTTCTAGTTTCAGTTTATTTATTTATTTTTTTATAGTTTTGGCTAATCTGGAATAACCAAAACTGCAAATGACCATAAACTCAAAATGTTCCTTATTCTTTATTTGATGGCCACTTTCTTCATGAAATAAATGTTTCTTCCAATCTCTAGCTAGCAAAGTGCTGGCTAGACGTCCATCAGTAGTGAAGGGTAATGCTGGCTGCCCTTCCGAATCATTTAAATGGGCATGATATTTAAAATAAGAATTGTATTAAAAGTCAGGAAAGGCTCAGACTAACAAGACAGTCCTGTTCTTTAGCGTTTGCTGTGGTGTCTTCCTAATGGCTTTTGGGGCTGAGAACAAAACCCCTTGTTTAGATAAAGGGCAAGACAGGCACGTTCTCCAGGTCATGACCAGAGGCAGAAGCCAGGCCTTTGTGTGTGCATGTGTGTGTGCAGTAAGCATCTACGGCATGCTTTGTGGACCACTACACCTAAGAAGGTTTTGGTGACCTGCCTGGCAAGATGAGATAATGTGTTCCTACATTTAGCATCTTGGCTCTACAGGCACCAGAACTTCTTAGCTTTGACTTAAAAGGTTATCACTCTAGAAATGAAAAAAAAAAATCAACTTTCTATTAGTAAGGAAAGACTTCTTAAAAGTCTCTTGTAAGCCAGGATTGTAAGTGAGACTGGCTAGATTTTTATACTTCACAAAGCCAGGAGAGGGAATTGTCTGAATGTCCTTTGTCAGTAGCCAGTACTTGAAATCCAGCTCAAGATTTGAACAAAGCTAGATTGGCTTATCCCTAATTTAGGATAGAAAAGGGAAAATGTGAATCAGTAAAAATCTAAACTGCAGGGATCCAAGAGAAATTTTCAAAAGCTCCTTATATTTTGATACTGTGTTTCTGGTTCCAATTCTCTCTCTTCTAATCATTTGGCTTATGGCTGCCAGATTAATTTTTCCAAAATACCACTTTGTGATGACACTTTCCCTACTCAGAAATCCACAAGAGTGGTTTATTGTCCCCTGAAGGAGATAAGAGTCCAGTAGCTTGGTGTTCAAAGGCCACTGTGCTGGCTTCTGCCCACCTGCCAGACTCTTCCTCCACAGCTACAGCCAAAGGATGCACACTGTTTTTCCTGAGCATCCTGTGAACACTCTTACTTCTTGGTTTTTGCCTGTACATGTGGTTGTCAAATTCTGGTAGGAGTGAGAATTACTTAAGAAGCTTGTTAAAAATACTTACACCACCTTCATCCTATTCTCCCATGTGGAATGGTTTCTGTATGCCTAGCTCTGCTTGTCTAGGTCCTAGTCTTCTTTGAAGGCTGGCTTCAGATTCACCAGTAGCCCAGCTTAGATAAGCTGATGTGAAAGGGGAAGGGCATTCTAGGTAGGAGGGAAACCAGGCACCAACTGGGAACGTCTGGAAACCACCAGTCAAAATTTAGGTCTACAGATTGTGTCTAAATGACTTAGCATTGTCTGATGTGGCTGCACAGAGGAATTATAATGCCCTTTATTAAAAAGGTGCCAGCTTTGAGGCTGGAGAGAATTGAGTCTAAGTCCTCACTTGCTGGGGCTGGGCTAGCTTGGGCAAGTCCCTTATTTCTCCGACATCTAGTTCAATGACTATGCCATAATTGTAGGGATTAATGTTACACCACATGCAATGTGTTTGGCACCTAGTGGGTACTTAGTAATTGTTGGTTCCTCTCCCTTCTGTCTGTTCATGTAGCTGAGACAGGACAAGGAGCCAGCTGTTATGACATGGTGGCGCATTCCCTATTTCCAATTGCAGACGGTTACATTCCTGTGTGTGAGGATTTTCTCTCTGAGGCATGCTTTTTATGTCCATGTGCTGGGCTGGAAATGCCAGGGAATTAACCCTCTTCAAGAAAAACTCTCAGTCAGTGCCTAAAGGGAAGTGTTGTATACCCAGCTTCCTCATCCCTTAGGTGTGACAACCCCCGAGTGACCTCATGGGATTAAACTCCAGGCAATCATAGTGGTAGCTGACTTGATATTTGGCCAATTAAAGATAAACCTTTAATTGACTGCCTCCTTTCCCTTGTGTCATACGTGCCCCTAACAGTATTCTTCACCTTCCTAATAAACTACTTGTGTTTGAATCCCCATCTCAGGGACTACTTCTTTTGGATGAATCAAAACTAAAACAGTCTCCTAGTCTACATTTCTCTTTACAACTTCTCCCAGTAGGGCTGGTCTAGCTGCTCCCAATTGTTTTATGGATCTGAGTGGCAGAACAGGTATATCATCTCAGTCCTCATAAGCCATGCTGTCATCATGGAGCACAAGAAATGTGACAGTGGCAATAACACGCTACGTCTTAGTCACTCTAACGTGTAAACTAATACAACAGCCGGGCGCACTCCACATCTCTGATATTAAATGATGACTGAATTATTGATAACTAGTCCCACACTCCCCTGAATCAAATATTAATACAGCAATATCTCACATGTAGCAGCTGTATTCCTTTTGAATGATTTCATCACTCAGAAATCGGACCACGTCTTTCACCTCACGCAAGATGAATTGGGTGCATTCCGGAAAGACAACTTGAGGAGTGGAATGTTTACACATCGGCTGTTGTGTTCTATCAGAGTTGACATGTAGCAAGCTTTCCTTGGGATGAGTGTCAAACACCACAGAAAGATTTCAATTATCTGAGACTTTCATTAGGGCCTATTATAAAATTTGCTGGTGCTGATCTATTGCATGAGAGACTTGAAATGGGAAACACCGACACAAGCATGGCAGAACTGGAATGGGCTTTCTATCTGCGCACCTTATTACATTTAGCATTTGATGACAAGGATTTCAGTTTATGTATTCTCACCCTCCTCTGGATTCCTGCAGCATTTTTAATCTTTACCACTCTTACTGTGCTTATGTAGGTCTTGTATTACACACTTATTGGTGTAAGTCTTCTCTTTTCTACTGGATCATAATCTCCTTGAAGTCATGGTATTCAATGTTTTTGACGTTGAGATTTTCTCTCCTCAAGGTCTGCATGTTTTATCCATTCTTGCATCCCCAATACTTAGTGAAGGACCTAGAACATTGTGGGTGCACCATAAATTCTTGTTGAATGACAACTTTTGGCACTGAATGCATGCACTATTGAAACTTCAGATATAAAAGACCTACCATCTCAGGAGGATTTGGGTGCTGATGGGTGTGTAGTTCATACTTCATTATCTTTCTTCTGGATCAGAAATATTCTCCCTAAATATTTCAAAAACAAAAAATATGCTAAGAAATCCCTTTGGAAGATGTTAAAGGGATATGTTAGCTTTTATTAATTTCATTAATATTTCTGACATGCCATACCTATCATTCAATAAGCATATATGGAACATTTACTATGGTCTGAGAACTGTGCTGGGTTCTTGGGATATTTAGTTTTTTTTAAAAAAACTTTGCCATCCATTGCTACGTGCTTTTAGGCAATTATAAGTCATTGATGAATATAACAAGAGTCATAAACAGATATAAGGTTTTCTTAGTGTGTTGTGAAAATATGAATAAGCTGGAGTTACCATTACTGAAAAAAATGTTATGCTTACATTTTATGTAAAATATAAAATTTAAAAAAGTGACCAATTTCTCTAGATACTAGCCACTATGTTGTATATGAATTAACTGTGCCAAGCAGGGATTGACTTATATAAATACTTGCAACAATCTTTTGAAGTATGTGCTATTATCATTTTATTTTCCTGATAAGAAAACCTACCCAGGATTAGTCACAGAGTCAGTAAATGGCAGATTTGGGATTTGAACCCCGAGAGTCTAACACCACTATGCAATACTGTTTCTTACAGCTGATTGTTTCTTTTTTTATTTTGGCTGCCAGGAAGTTTAGAGACAAATTTATCATTGAACTTTACACTTACATTTAACTTTGAATTGAATTTCTTGGCCTTTGTTTTTCTTTTGATCTTATCTACCTCTATTTTCCTGTTACCTTGACTGTTGAAAATTTATATTTTTTTATCTTATTGTTTCATATGTGTGTGTATGTGGGGCAACAACATCATTGGCTAGAATGCCACTTTCATTATTCACAGTTTTAGGCAGAAGGTTTGTGGAAATTCTGTAGCCAGGCACCGTATTAGGAAATGATCCGGATAGATGAAGTGACTTGTTCTGGTTCACATAGCTAGTGAGTGGTCATCCTGGGGCAAGAACTCAACGTCCCTGGCTTCTGGTCCAATGCTTTCTGCTGCACCATTCCGTACCATGTCATTCCCTGTCATTTACCACGAGCGACCATTTCTCAATCATTTCTTATGCTGTCCTTTCTTGCTAGAATATATTTAATTTTTCTTTCATCCTAAGAGATAATGTAATATGTTAGGAAAGATATAGTCCCAGAAGTCAGAAAGCCCTGTGACCCTAAACAAATTACTTAACTTCTATGGGATTGATTTTCCTCATCTGTACTGATAAATACTCTAATGTCTGAGGCACTTTTTGTACATGGATGTGAACACTCACTAACATTTGTAACCCATTTAATATGCAATTTGTTAAGTTCATATGTCTAAGAATCAAAACTTTGAAAACTAATTTTCATGAATAGTAAAATTATTGATTTAAAATTTGATTGATTAAATTTTCTCAAATAATTAATTGCAACTTCAAATTTAGTATAACTTATTCTTTTAAATGCTGCACACATATTAAACTGCAGGCAAAGCACAAACAGAATTATTATAAAGCATATTACCATACTTGCATTCAAACCTATTCTGAGATGTTGTCGTGGTTTCAATTGATTTCCTCATTAGTTCTATGCAGATGCTTCTTGACTTACGATGGGGTTATGTGTAAGTGGAAAATATTTTTTTTTTCCTTAGGAGGGAAGTGTTAAGGGTTTTTTTTTAAATTTCAAAGTATTACGGGAGTACAAATGTTTTTGGTTACAAAGATAGGTTTTGTGATGCTTGAGTCGGGGTTATAAGTGTGTCCGTCACCCAGATAGTGTTCATTGTACACGTTAGGTAGTTTTTCGCCCATCCCCTTCTTCTCTCTCCCTTGACTGATTTCCATTGAGTTATACTTCCCTCTGTGCACATGTGTGCTTATCGGTTAGCTCACATTTAATAGTGAGTACATGTGCTTGTTTTTCCATTCTTCAGATACTTCACTTAGGATAAGGGTCTACAGTTTTAAAATATTTTAAGTTGAAAATGCATTTAATACATAAACCTACTGAACATCACAGCTTAGTCTAGTCTAGCTTAAACGTACTTAGAACACTTACATTAGCCTACAGTTGGGCAAAATCATCTAACACAAAGCCTATTTTATAATAAAGTGTTGAATTTCTCATGTAATTTATTAAATACTGTACTGAAAGTGTAAAACAGAATGGTTGTATGGGTACTGAAAGTACAATTTGTACTGAATAGATATTGCTTTTGCACCATCATAAAGTCAAAAAATCTTAAGTTGAACCATTGTAATGTTGAAAAATTCTAAACTGAACCATGGTAAATCAGGGACTGTCTGTATTTGCTTTTATATTCTCTCAGGGTTATTTCTTCACTTAGCAATGATGTCTCTAGACTGTCAATAATAATATTTTGATCCCTACCCAGGGAATCAGTAATCTTACTAGATTTACAAGAAAAATAATACCTTTGTTGAATATTTAAGATTTTAGTACCTACGTTTTAGATCAATTGATTCTCAGTCAAAGCATAAGAACTTCTGTCTTGCCCAAAGCCATCCAAACATATGTCACTGACCAGTAGAAATAAACTTAAACTAATAAGGCTATTTATTTATTTATATAAAAGGGAGCTTATTTTATATATATTTAAAAATTTTTTTATTTCAAAACATTAAGAGGGTACAGTGTTTTTGTTACATGGATATCTTGTATAATGTTTAAGTCAGGGCTTTTTGTGTGCCTGTGTTCACTGTATCCAACAGGTAAGTTTTTATCCCATGGCCACCCTTTCATCCTCTCCCTTTCTTCATTTCTCATGTTGTTTATATTGCTTTGTGCCCATGTTTACCCATCTATTAGCTCCCACTTATTATTGAGAACATATGGTGTTTGGTTTTCCATTCCTGAGATACTTCACTTAGGACAATGGTCTCCAGTTCACTCCACATTGCTGCAAATGACATTTTTTCATCCCTTTTATGGCTGAATAGTATTCCGTGATATGTCCATATCTATCTAGTTGTGGGTAAACTTGGCAGGGTTGGCTTCATTAGGCAAAATTTTGGAACACTTACTATACATTCCTTCACCACCCAGTCATTCTTGCATACCTATCACCCAACGTTTCTCGAAGAATAGGAGGCAGTATTGCTCCGTTGTTAAGAGTATAAATTCTAGAGTCAGTCCATTTGGGTTCAAATGTAGGCTCCTGCACTTATCTAGCTCTGTAGCCCAGGCAACAGATTGAAACTCTGTCTCAAAAAAAATAACACATAAAAAATAAATTTCACAGGGGCCACATCATATATATACCTATATATCTGTGTAAATATGCATGTGTGCATACACACATCCATATTTGCTCAAATTGGAATTGAGTTGAACCACTGCTTTTTCTCAAAAGAGCTTCTATATTCTAAAAATAAAAAAAATTTTGTTCAACTGGAATTAACCTTACAGCTAAGAGAATATATCTCAGAGCCACTGCTCCTGTGTGTGTATACACACACACACTACACACACATTTTCTTCATCCACTCATGAATTGAAGGGCACTTAGGTTGATTCAACTTCTTTGCAATTGTGAATTTTGCTGTGATAAACATTTAAGTGCAGGTATCTTTTTGATAAAATGACTTCATTTCCTTTGGATAGATACCCAGCAGTGGCATTGCTGGATTGAATGGTAGATCTATATTTATTTCTTTGAGGATTCTCCATCCTGTTTTCCACAGAGGTTGTACTAATTTTCAGTCTCACCAACAGTGTATAAGCATTCCTTTCTCTCTGCATCCATACCAGCTTCTATTGTTTTTTTAACTTTTTAATAATGGCCATTCTGATAGGGATAAGGTGGTATCTCACTATAGTTTTAATTTTCATTTCCTTGATGATTAGTGATGTTGGGCATGTTTTCATATGTTTGCTGGCCATTTGCTTATCTTCTTTTGAAAAACTTCTGTTCATGCTATTTGACCACTTTTTGATGGGGCTGTTTTATTCTTGCTAATTTGTTTGAGTTCTTTGTAGATTCAGGATATCAATCTTTCGTTGGATTTATATTTTCTCCCATGCTATAGACTGTGTATTCATTTTGTTGATTATTTCCTTTGCTCTGCTTTTTAATTTAATTAAGTCTCATTTATTTATTTTGGTTGTTGCTACATTTGCATTTGGGGTCTTAGTTATAAATTCTTTGGCTAGGCCAATGTCTAGAAGGGTTTTTCCTACATTTTCTTATAGAATTGTTATGGTTTCATGCCTTACATTTAAGTCTTTAATCCATCTTGAATTAATTTTTCTGTATGGAGAGAGATATACAAAATTCTTCTGCATGTAGATATCCAATTTTCCCAGCACCAGTTATTGAATAGGGCATCCTTACTACAGTATATGTTGTTGTTTGAGTTGTTGAAGATCAGTGGGTTGTAGGTAGATGGTTTTATTTCTGGGTTCTCTATTCTGTTCTATTGGTCTTTATGTCTACTTTTATGCCAATTCCATGCGGTTTTGGTTACTATAGCCATTAATAAGGCTTTTTATGTGTATACCTTCCACATTTGCAATTTTTTGTTTCCCTACACAATGTACATTTTTTATTTTTCTTTTATTGTGTTTTCTATTTTTCAATTTTGTTGAGATAGAATATATACACAAAAGTGACTCCAAAGTATACAGTTCAATAAATTTTCACAAATGAATATACCTCACAAACAAAACCATAATCATTACATAGAATATTTCCATCATGACCCAAAATTTCCCTATACCCTTTACTGGTCATTTCCTCAGACTTGAATGCAGGCAAACACTGATATGAATTTTTACTTTTTTAGAGTTTTGAATAAACAAGATCATACAGTATGTAGTTTTCTCTATCTATATTCTTTTCATCAGCATAATATTTTTAAGATTAATTTATGTTGCTGTATATATCAGGAATTCATTACTTTTTATTACTGAGGAGTAGTAGTAATAGTAATAGTAGTAGTAAAAAGAGACACCATAACTTGTTTATCTATTCTCCAGTTAATGACATCTGGGCTGTCTGAAGTTTTTGGTGATTACAAATTAATATGCTAGGCATGTTTATGTCCAGATCTCTGTGTGGCTATACATTTTCACATTTTCTTTATTTAGGACATGAAATTGCTGGATTATATGGTAAGTGTATGTTAAATGTTTTAAGAAATTGCCCAAATTTCTGAAGTGGTTTTATCGTTTAACTTTCCCATCAGCAATGTAAGAGGGTTCCAGTGGCTCCACATTCATGATAACATTGGTGTTGTCAGTTTTTATTTTTAAATTTTAGCCATTCTACGTGATGTTTAGTGGTTCCTCATTGTAACTTTAATATGCATTTCCCTGATAACTAACGATGTTGAACACTTTTTCATATTCTTATTGCTTATTCATATGTTTTTCTTGATGAAGTACCTATTAAATCTTTTGTTCATTGGAAAAAATGGGCTTTTTTTCTTATGGAGTTATAGTAATAAAATATATTTTGGATACCAGTGCTTTTTCAGATGTATGATGGGAATATTTGTGTGGGGACTATATTCCCTCAGTCTGTTGCATGTCTTTTCTTGTTTGGAAAAACCAAAATTTTAATTATGTTGAAATACAACTTTTATGTCTTTTAGTTCATTGATTTTTTTCTTTACCAGTATCTGCTATGCTGTTAATCTCACCTAGTTTAATATTTAGTTATTAATATTTTATTTTATTTTTTTACCTCTAGAAGTTTCATTTCTTTTACCTTCCATTTTTCTCCTCATTATGTTCATGTTTGCATTACATCCCTGAGCATATGAAGCATATTTATAATAGCCGATCTCAATGCTCTGCCTGCTAATTCTATCATTGCTGCCATTATGTGTCTGTTTTATTGCCTAATTTTTCTCAAGGCTACATGTCACAATTTCTTGCTTTTTTGTGTGTCTATTATTTTTTGATTGAACACTGAATGGTGTAAATTTTATGTTGCTGATGGATGCTGGATTTTGTTATTTTAAAAGAACGTTAGGTTTTCTTCTTTCAGGAAGTTAAGTTACATGCAGGTCAGTTCATCCTTTTAAAATGTTTTTTTAAGGTATTTTAGGGCATATGTAGAATAACCATTACTTTAGGGCTAACTTATCCCCACTTCAGAGGCATGGCGTTCTGGGGAACCTACAGATTGTCTAATTTATTCACTGAAGTCTCTCTATATTGGCTAGTGGAATCTCACGTGGTTCCTGTCTCTGTGTGAACTCCTGGAATTTTTTGGTTTACAGCTGTTGAATAACCATTCTCTCCTTGGAAGTTGTTCCTTGCCCCAGCATCGTGAAGTTTTACCATACACATGTGTAGATTGGGATTTAGCCAAAGACTCAAGAGTCATCTAGCCTTCCTCAATTCCTTCTTTGTGTGGGTGTCTACTGTTAGGTGATCTGCCTCACCAGTTCTAACCATCTTGGCCTCCCTGAACTCTGGTATCAGTCCCCTCACTTCAGCAAGACGTGTGAGTTCTCCTCCCCTGTGCCACATTTTAGAGATTACCTGCAGGTAGATAGCCTGGATAACGGTGGGGCTCACCCCATTCATTTTTATTTTTTTCAGAGATTTACAGTCCTGTTATGCATGTTGTCCAGTGTCTCAAAAGAATTGTTGCTTATATTACAGTATTCTTGTTTACAGTGGGAAGGTAATTTCAGACTCTTTTACTCTCTCATGGATAGAAGCAGAAATTGTTCTGTACATTTAATATCTCACTTGGCTTATGTTGCATGACCTATTGACCACTTTGTGATATATTAACCTAGTCTGTTTGCATTATTAAACACGTGTGTCATTAATGTGTGTTTTATAGTATTTAATTAAGCTTCCAAGGTTTGTTCTCCTTGGAGATGAGGGAATGCGTTTGCATAGTTAATGCTCCTCTTTAAGAATATGTCGTATTCTTAATTTTGGAACATATTTTAAGCTGCCTTTATACTTGGTTGTTGTATATAATCTAGGCATATTTATCTCATCTTGTTCTTTGTATTCACTTTTCTCTACTGACGGAGAAATAAAACATATTGAAACTTTATAAATAGACAGGTACTGAATAGAAGAAACAATATACACATATGTATCTGTGCTCTAAACTTCCTAAAAAGAAATGAAAGTTAAATATATCTTATTATATTCACCATTCTTTTTTTTCTCTTTAATTGAATTTATTGTGGTACGATTTAGGTACAGTAAACCGCCCAGACTTAAAGTATGCAATTTTATGAGTTTTTGTGGCTGTATACACTCGTGAAACTACCACGATCAACATAAAGAACTTTTCCATCACTCCCAAAAGTTTCCTCATGAACCTTTGCAGTCCCTCCTTCTACCCCTGGCCTCCAGGCAACTTCTGATCTGCTTTCCATAGATCAGTGTGCATTTTGTTTTTAGATGAATGAAATCATATAGCATGTAACATTTTTGTGTGCCTTCTTTTTTTCTTTCAGAATCTTATGGGGGTACAAATGTTTTGGTTACACAGATTGCTTTTGCATTGCTTGAGTCAAAGTCTCTTATGTGTTTCGAGGGGAGATTTCTTCCAATCCACTCTCCCCTTAGCTTCTACCCTTTTCAGTAAAGGAATAACTTATT
>CAUYRT010105435.1:0-34779 GCA_963574885.1 Lepilemur ruficaudatus | reverse complement strand
CTAATCAAAAGCCACCTTTAGTTATTGTTAAATATTTATCGAATTTATGATTAGAGAATGATTGTAAATTGGCTGAATGGTTAACAGTAGCAGGGATTAAAAATACTTCCCTGCATTTGTTGTTTTGGGATTTTTTGATAGAGGCCAGTCTCACTGGGATAAGGTGGTATCTCCTTGTGGTTTTGATTTGCATTTCTCTAATGATTAGAGATGATGAACATTTTTTTATATGTTTGCTGGCCATTATTCTGTCTTCTTTGGAGAAGTTTCTGTTATCTCCTTTGCCCATAGTTGGGGAGTGGAATTAGGGGTCTTAATAGGGAAAAGGAATTCCTCTAAAACTGATTTATGTGATTAACTGTATCTTGGTAAATTCACTAAAAATCATTTAATTGTACACTTACAATGGAGTAAAGGCATGATATGTAAAGTATACTTCAATAAAGAAAAAAAAAATACTTCCCTGCCCGACACAACTGAAAAACCAGACAAATGCTATGAAACGATGGATTTCAAGACATTGGACAGAGGCAATGAAGGACAGTGATCCCTGAGAGATGGGAAACAAGTGACGAGAGCCTTTGACTGCTCCAGGGTTCTTTCTGGAGGTTTCCAGGCTGTGGCTCAGAAAGCACCTCCCTGCTGTCTCCCTGCGTTGAAGGAGCACGGCTGGAAGTCCAGCGTGGCCAAAGATGCTAAATTTTGCAGGGTAGATATAGAAACAGCCAGAGCCCTGTGGAGGCACTCCCCGGGGTTTTCAGTTGAGTTCTAATCAGCACCAATGTGTGAGGAAACTATTCAAAGCTGAGAAAGACCCAGCTGAAAGGATTAAAGCGAATAATACCTGCAGCTCCCACAGAGTGGAGAACGTGCTGTTCCCAACAGCCAGAGCAGGAAACCTCCCAGGGCGTCTACAGGGCATGGGGTGGACTGCTAAGAAGTTTCCTGCACTAATAGCGGAGAAAAATTAATCCTAGTTAAACCCTGGTCCTGCCAAACAAAGCTTAAAGCAAGACCTGAAGGGATCAGATTGTTTTCAAGTAACTTAGTGGCTTTCCATAGCAAAGCTCAAGAACTTTATAAGAATACAAACACATTCAGCATCCTAAAGATAAAATTCACAATTTCTGATATCCAATCTAAAATGACCAAACTTGCAAATAAGTGGGGAAATACTAACCATAATGAGAAGAAAATTCCATCAAAACTGGATCAGGATAATGTGGATAAATGATTAGATGAGAAGCAAGAAAATAATAAAATTAAAAGTCATTCCTGATTAAAAAAAAAACCTCAGCAAATTAGAAATTGAAGGGAACACTCTCATTTTGATAAAGGATGTATTTGAAAAACCTAATAGCTAATAACCTAATTAAAAATATATAAAAGATCTGAACTGAGACATTCCTAAAGATGAGATGCAGATAGCAAAGAAGTATATGAAAATATCCACAACAGCCCTTAGTCACAGGGCAATGGAAATTGAAAACACGAGTAACTCCTACATGCTTATTGAAATTAGAACTACTCTAAAATTAAGCAGATTGACCATAACTGCAGGGTGTCCCAGTTCCCCTTGCTTTCTTTCTGCGTCCTGGCTGAAAATCAAAGAGCCCTGACCACTCTGTGACTCAAGAACCCGCAGGTTTTTCCCAACAGGCTTGAACTCAAACCCGGGCCTGGAACATTCCCAGGCACTGATAGAAGTATTCAGGTGGTTGCTCAAAACACTGGAACGGGCCTCTGCCCTGAGCCAGGTTCCTTAAACCCTCATATAAACTCCACACCCTGAGTGCTCACTGCAGACATTACCTACGTAGAATATCCCTTTTCTCTTGCTGCCCAGCACTAGGATGCGCTGCAGTACTCCTGTAAGTTTTCCTAATAAATTCTTCGGACACTGGCATTTAGTGCTTCTATCTTTGGAATCCCAGCTGACGCCATGTTGGGACAGTTTGGGGCACTCCCTTGAGGGGACTGCAGCCTTGGGTTCAGTAGGATGAAACATACACCAAGTGTCTGTAAGGGTGCAAAGCAACTGGAACTGTCTTAACTGCTGTGGGGAAAGGGAATGATGCAACCACTTGGGACAACATTAGGCAGCGTCTTTAAAAATTAAACATTTGCTCACCGCATAACCCTGCTGTGGCACTGTTAGGTATTTAACAAAGACAAATGAAACCATGTACACGTGCGAAGACTTATACACAAATGTTTATATCAGCTTTATTTGCAACGGCCAAAATCTGGAAATAGCTCAAGGTCCATCAACAGGCAAATGTACAAACCATCGTGGTTTATTCATACATGGAAAACTGCTCAGCAATACAAAGGAATGAACTATTGAATAAGAAGAGCAAACATGCCCAACATGAAGAAATCTCAAGTTATCATTCTGAATGAAAGGAGCGAGATATCTCTCCCTCTAAAAAATAAAGAGTATATTCTATGTTTTCATTTATATAAAATTCTTGAAATGTAACTAATATCTAGTGAAAGAAAGCAAATCAGTGATTGCCCAAGGATGGGAGGAGAGGTGCAGCGAAGAGAAAAAAGAAGAAATTATAGCGGTAATGAGGAAACTTCTGGGGATGATAGATCTTGATCTTGATTGTGGCGATAGTTTCATGGGTATATGCAGATGCCAAAACTTACCAAATATACAATTAAAATATATGCAATTTACTGTATGTCAATTATGTTACTTATTTTCTTAAAGGAAATCTGGATTTCTGAATTTATCACTTTAATACATTGCTTATTAATTTTAAAAATAAAAGTATAAAACATATGCTCTGTAAATAACAATCTTTCTAATGCACCAAAAAAGTTCGTGCTGTCAGGCATACACCACAGTTATTAAAACTTTGGATATGGGGTTCAGAAATTTTTGCAATTTTTATAAGGGTCCCAGTTGAATTTTACACACACTGAGACTTGAGAATCATGCCTTAAAATGGTCAAAAGCTTTACAGATTTTTGTATTTTGCAGAAATCAATTGAGCATCCTTCAGTTCCTCTAATAATTTGATAATTTTAGCTTAAAAGTATTTCAGTAGCTGCATCACTCCATTACCTCAGATTCTTCTCTTTAGCGCAGCAGGGCCTGGTGGAAAGGGAAATCCATGGTTAGCAGCAGAAAATGCACATGCTGAGTCTCTGTTTTTCTGCTTACTAATTTAATACCCTTGCGAAGAAAAGGAGGCTGAGCAGTTTGAAATGAGTAGCTTAGGGATAGATAACAGTGACGGATACGGAGAAACGTCAAGGAGAGGGCAAGCAGAACAGAACATTGCAGTGCCGCAAGAGGGGAGTCTTGAACATACACGGAGCCCCAGGACACGGTTATAATGGGATTTATTGTTGTCTATAGTTGCCTTTTCTCTGCCAAGAAGACCAACTGAACGATAGTCACCTCAATGATGTAGGAGATTTTTATTTCGGAAGTTAATAAAATTATATTCTTATATTTTTTACTTTTTAAGTTTATAATCAACTCCATGAACAAACACAAAATGACACCCTGCCCCCCATGTGTATGTTTTCCCTGTAGCTTTTCTATGCTTTGGACTCCCCGGCCAGCAGGGCTCAGTGACCAGAGCATTGTAACCATTCTGTTTAGCGAACCCCTTTACCTTTTGAGTTGTCTCCCAGAAACAGCAGACTCTCCGCAGAATAACACCAGGAAGACTCACCATCCATCACTGACCTGTGACGTCTGAATTAGGTCTCCTGCACACGTTGCTTCCAACACAACCTTCCCCAGTACACGCAGCCACCTTCCCAAACCCCTTATAAAGATCCTCACCCTCAGTTGGGCACAGAGACAGATTTCAGGCAGTTGTCCCATCTCCTGGGTGACATCATCTGTAATAAATTACCTTTCCTCCTTGGCAAGCCTTGTCTTAGTAATTGGCTTTCCGTGTGGTGAGCAGTCGGACCAAAACCCCTTGTGGGTTCAGTAACAATTTTATTTAGTTACTTTGTACAAATCTGGAACCGGAAAAATCTACCAGTTTAGTGGGATTCTGGTGGGTTTTAATGCTCGCCCTGTTGACTCTCCTTTCCGAGGTCTGAGTGGGAAGCACACCATTCTCGTAAACAAAGGAGCTATCTTTCAAAGTTCTGGTTTTAATTCAGAGTGGTAGCTGGCAGAATGTGGGTATTTCAGTTGCTTAGAGATTCTCTTTGTTGAATAAATGTTAAGCCTGGAGTAGAGACCTTTCAATCAGCTTAATTCAATGAAGGGCATTTTCTCCCTGTAAAATAGTAATGAAGGTTGCCATGATGATTAATATAATGCATGTGAAGTACTTCACTATCACTTGAAACATAGTGAATGTTCAAAATAAATGTTATCTATTAAAAATACGGAGGCAAAAGGGCAAAGTTGAAAGTCACCGAGAAGCAGAAGACGGAGGTATTAATGCCCAAAGTATACAAGTTTGGGAAAATCTCTTATCCCACTCAGGCTCCCTTTACTTCGTGGATGAAATGGGTTTAATACCATTTCCGAAGGACAGCTAGAACAGTTGGATGTATTGAAGTCCTTTCCAGGCCTGAATTCTACAAAAAGAGGACTCAAAATAGCAAAATGAAAAATCCTGAGAAATTAGATAAATGCATAGGGGGAAAACTACGTGAAAACAACACTCATGAGCTGTACCTTAGAGGTGTTGATTCTGTTGATCCTATTGTGGTGTGATTCGCCACTTTCCCCCAGATACTTCTTTTTGAAACATTTTGTAACAAGATATAGTTTCAATAGAGACAGAAAGAGAGACAGAGCTATACTCCAGTTGTGCGAGGAACTAAAAGGAACAGAAAAAGAGAGAAGTAATGAGTTGAAGAGAACTGCTAAGCAGATTGAGTGCCGGGGTGGCTGATCCATTCCTGATTCCAATTAACCTTAATTTGCTGGAGGCTCAGCAACACCAAATGAATCTAACTGGCCAATTAGCAGACCGGCAACATGAGTTCAGCTCACCAAAGGCTGTTTATCAGCTGGACACGATGAGGGTAAAATTCTGCTAATTCCGCGATAAGCGTCCGGGCACGGCTCTGTCTTGTAGAGCTCCTTAACTTGGGAACCGTAGAAAACACTTACTCTGGAGAGATACTGGGTGTAGGCATTGCGGGAAGAATGACCTGCACTTTATTTGGGGATTTTATTAGCAATACAACTGCGGCTGCTTACAAGTGAATATTAATAGGAATATTGCCTGCGCCCCTGGGATTTCGACTGTGATTAATTCTTTGCCACATACAGTTCTTAGCAAGCACTCAGTGTTCAAAAAATGCTAATGGAGATGCTTATTTCATTTTTAAACTTTACCAGCTATTTCCTTAGTGAATATCCATTGCTCTTGCCAAAAGACTATTGTACCTATTCTGGTAAAAATGTGCTATAGCCCATTTAAAAACTAGGATTTTGATTCACAGATCTGTTAACTAACTTACGGAATAGTAGTATCATTTCCTTGCTGGGCAGCTATCATCTGATAGTCTGTTTAAAGGTGAAATCCTTTGGTCACTATCAGAGCAAGCTAGGATGAAATCTATTTCATAGCATTATTGGTTACTAAAGCTGAATTTGTCATGTCCGAAATGATTACCACAAAGACATAAATTATATCTGAACACACTGTTGATCCAACGAGAATTATGCAGAAAGTGGACTTGGGTTCGTGTCAGGATTGGAGAGGACCCGGTGAGGTCCTAAAATGAAAATGGGAAGGAACAACTAATTCCAGCTCTGATAATAACTTGATGTGTAGCCTCAGGCAACTCGTTTAATTTCATGGAGCCTCCAGGTTTGTCCTGGTGATAATAATGTATGCCTACTTCCCCAGTGTGTTGTGGGATTAATTATTTAATGTTTACCAAGCGCTTTGAAGATGAAGGATAAAGACTTGTTGCTAAGTTTATTACTTGGAATATATCAGGCAACCGCGATCTGTTTCAGCAGAGACTGCTGGGGTGCTGGGAGAGGCGCTGGAAGAAAGAGTGGCTGAAAGTGTGAAAAAAAAATGGGGATGAAACAGCCACTTCTCAATAAATCAGAATTTGTTTTCTGCCCTCTACTTGGTGAAGAAATGTGTTTGACAGCTAAGCATAGCAGGAATGTATTTAAAAGTCATGTCCAGAAAATATCGCCAGGGCCAAGGCAACGTCAGTCGACTGACATTCTACCAAACCCACGTTAACCGCGCAAGGAGCTCCTATTTTAAATGATGGCTCGCAGACAACAAGAACTTCCTACCACAAAGAAAGGCTTATGTTGGATCTACTTTTAAAGCAAGAAACTGAACAAATTTAAATTGTTGATTTGAGTGTAGTTTTAAATTAAGAAACAGAACTAATTATAAAATATTTCCAAAAAGGGTGGAAACAAAAAAGGATTTTCTAGCTAAATTGCAAATGGCAAATCATATTGATCAGTTCACTTCCTCAGGCCCATCTCTTTCCTAGGCATTGAAATGTGCATTGCATTTGGTCTAATTAGTACAGATTGGCTGTTAAAGTTCTCTGACCTGTGGGGATTCTGCAGGGGGCTTTACGGCAAACAAAAGTAAAAGTTAGCAAGTGTTCATTTGATTAATTCAGGACTGGAAAAAGCAGCACTCTGTTTTAGACATTGAGTCACTATCCACAGATTGAGCGGCCAAAGCCTTTTAAAATTCTTCATTTCTTATGTATATGAATTCTTATGCATATAAATCATAGAAATACAGGAAAATGATGTTACAATTTTACATTAAGCAAATGAAGAAACCAAGGCCCTGAAATTGAATTGACTAGGCCAAGTTCTCATTGCTAATTAATGGTTAAGCAAATATCCAGAGAGAGAGATATATATGTCTAATTTTTCCTCCAAACTGCATCCAATGAATTACATTTCATTGGCTGAAAATACCAAAAGTATGACAGAATGAATTTACTTATATCTGCCTGCACGCATGATGACCTTAATCCTAGGGGAACACAATGGGGCCTTTTCAAACCATTATTCACAGAAAGTTCAATACATTTAGTTCTACAGAAGATTTCTCTGCCTTAATCCCAAGAACTGAATGTAAAGACACCTCGTGATCTTTTTATGTCACAAGGACCAGGTGGTGCTTTTAAGACATTTCGCTCCCAACTAAAGACTGAGTCGACTTCAGGTACCGTGGCACATAGGATTGCCATTTAACTGCCCTTTCTGTCACTCTCTCGGCTGGCCCACCCATCTAACTGCTCCGTGTCTCTCAGGGTTTTCTTCCTCTTTCTAGGGCACCATTTTAGGCTCTGAAGGTTGAACTTTCTCCAGTGGAGGTCTTCCTCCCCTTCCTTTGCATCTGATCGTGGTAACAGGCAAAGGGGTCCAGAAAAAAAGAGGACAACAAGATGAAAAGATGGGAAGAAAAAAAAAAGAAAAGGACATCTTGAAAGGACAAAAGGCTTCCATATTCTTTCTCTTTGAATTAGGTACCTATTAGTGTAATAAAAATGGCTAACCTTTACGAAATCAGGCATTCTGCTAAACCCTGTATCTCTCTGATCCTCATTACTATGAACTAGGTACTACTTTATCCCCAAATTACTTGCTCAAGATAAAAAATAAGTGTGAGCGTTACAATTTTAACTTAGATCTTTCTGATGCTAAACTATTTGATATATAATTGAGATTAATTAAATTAGAAATTAATTACAATTAATTATTTGAAAACAAAGGTTATCAACGCTGAAAACAGAGCTGTGTAGAAGGAAATATGAGCGATGACGACCAATCACTGGATGCTATCAGTTGGTACATACTCCTTTTTTACACGCCCCCCAAAATAAAAATAAGGTCATATACTTGAAAACCTGCAAGATTTTGTTTCCATTTTTGCTCAGTCCTCATGATTTCTAAAGCATTCTTTCAAGTACCCTTAAATATAAACACACCAAATGATGACTAATATACAATTCTAGTTATACTTTGGACATTGATTAAATCGAATCCTCAACATTCAGTCACTCAGATACTCTTTGGATTCTCTTTTTCATCTACCAGCTCTACATTGCTCTTTCTCTGTGATTGTGTAGCTTTGCACGCTGGTGTCTTTATATGCTTCCGTGCTTGTATTGGGACTTATATTCCAATTCTACAAGCTCAGCCTGTTCTTTTGAATCTACTCCAAGTTCAGTCTTAGAGGGATGAAATTTCAACTGTATGTCTGTGGCTTTTGTGTTTCTACTTCTTTTAAATTAAAGCATAAGCTGTAGAAAGTTGGTTTGTGTATATGAGCATTTTCGTACGTACTTTCCATTACAACAGGGAGTGACTTTTCTTATGTTGTAAGAGTAATGCTAGCATAGACCTTTCTGGCTTTTGGCCAAAAGAGAAAGCCTTACTGTTTGAGGCCACCTGAAAATCTTTCTCACTTTATGTTCACTTGCTGTATTTTTCTATCAAACATTCCCCTGGCTGTGGCAACCTCAGACATGGAAATTTTCAGTTTCATATTCCATTATGTATTCTCATAAAAAAATATAGGGCTAGAATACAGCAGAGCAATAAAAATATTTTAGATATTTTTGTTGGCCTAGTCTGTGTTCAATTATAAGTACCTATAGAATCTTAGACATCTTTGAATCTTAGAATCTTAGACATCTTTGCATCTATAGTATATTTCCACTCAGTTACAGTAATGACAATAATACCTTTAATTAATAATTCTATAAGGTTTTAAGCTAATTGAATACTTTAATATACATTTTATCATTTACTCTTCACAGTAATCTTTTGGGTTTAGTATTATCTACATTTAATGATAACATAATGAAGAAGAAAGGCTCAAAAACTCATAGCTGTTGATATAATAATAATGAGAATATTAATAAAGGCAATAACAATGGTAATTAATTTAGTGCTTATGATAAGCCAATCCCACAGCAATTATGAGCCAATCCCACAAAAATTATATGAGATACATTTATTATTGATCCTGTTTTCCAGTGGAGTAAATGGGGTTCTGAAAGTCCAAGATCACATAGATATTAATTCATAGAACTGGATTCAAATGCAGATCTTTCTGCCATGGTATAAAAGTTACTCAAACGTAGGCTTTTAGACTTCAAATTTTCATCCTCTGTTTGTACTGCAGAAGTGATTTGTTGACTCTACTGTGGGTCACCTTTCATGTGTATTTATCATCTCCTCTTCCAAGTAAGACCTTTAGGTCCCTGAAGGCAGAAACTGCCCTATTCACCTTTTATCTTCAGAGTTCCTAAATGGGTATTACTAATCGTCTTAGCAAGGATGATTTTTAGGCACTTTGGGAAAATCCACTGAAAACAGTGAAAATCTTATCATTTTATAGTAGCCAAAATCAAGTCATGCAGGTAAAGATATGGTAATATTAACTGAAGTCATTGCCATTGTAGATGTCATACAGTGAATTCTGTAATGGTTAAGTTTATGTGTCAACTTGACTGGGACATAGGGGGCATAGTATTTGATCGAACATCCTGGGTGTGTCTGCGAGGGTGTTTTTGGATGAGATCAACATTTCAGTCAGCAGACCGAGTAGAGCAGATTGGCCTTCCCAACATGGGTAACCCTAATCCAATCAGCGACAGGCCTGAATGGAACAAAAAGGCTGACCCTTCCATAAGAAGCGGGGGACTCATCCTGCTGGACTGCTTGGGCTGGGATTCGAACTGAAAAGCTGATTCTTCTTGGATCTCAAACATAACGGCTTTCAGACCGAAACTGCACATCCACTGTAGTGCATCTCCAGCTTGGTGACTGAAGATCGGGGACTTCTCAGCATCCATCATCGCATGAGCCAATTGCAGTTGCGTTTCTCCGGAGAACCCTGAGTAACACAGGTTCCTCTGACAGACATTAGTTAAGCACTGACTCTGCTCAAGCACTGACTTCCAGCATAGCCAGTGAGTGCGTACTGTGCGTAGGCTTTGTGTTGGGATCTGGAGAAACAAACTAGTAAAAGATGTCCTCTCTGCTCTCAAAGGATATTGGAAACCAAGTCAAGGCCACAGGACATACACATAAAATGTCAACAGAGCGAGCACCGTAGCATATGCGGAAGGCCAAACAAGTAAACCCCGTAGTAAATGCTGTTGGAATGTCAGAGGGATGGTGCTCGCCTCCTGGGTAGCATGGCCATCCATCCCGGCTTAACAGGGGTAATCAGTTTATGCCTCTTGTCTCACCCCTGTTATTTATAGCACCATTTCACTCTCGACAGTGTTCCAGTTAGACAATAAACTTTAAGGTCACCTTACTCACAGATGGGGATAGAAGAAAAGGTTTCTTTAAAAGGTGAATTGCGGGCCATGTCTTAAAGGAAGTAACAGACATGAATCACTGATCTGGTATTTTGAAATGCGTCTTTTATCGTTTCCTTAAATTTGCAGTCATGAGTTGCTTCAGCCCTGCTGTCTGCCTTGCCTTCGTTGTGGAGAGTCCTATGAGAAAATAAGACATATTTTACAAGAAGGGAACAGAATGTTTCATTGATGTCTCAGCTGTCCTTCTCCAGAGGATGACAGTTCAAGTTCAGCGTCACTGTACCAGCGTGTGTGGTAGGAAGACATGTGGTGTCATAAACCCCTTTGCCGTCAATAGTTGCTAAAGCAATTACTTGCTAGGAATTAATATTAACTGGAGTAAATTAGGTAAAAAGGCACATATTTAACTTTCATTCACTCAAAATAATTGCCTGCTAAATCAAAATTGGCTCACATTTGAGAAGATAATGCAAAATGTCTTTAGTGGACACATTTGAATGCTTATCAACACAGATGGCAACGGGAAGCATTTGGAGAATGCTAATAAAACATTAAAGTATGTTTTCCATGAAAATCATGTTCAACTTTTCAAAGCCATATAACGATACAACCCCTAGCAACCAACTCCACACCCTCTGATAGAGCTGGCTTCTGCATTAGTGTTCAACAAGATCAGAATTTTTAATGTAAAAAAGAAGCGGTGGTAATAGATACATTTTGTTCATGCAGGGAAAGAAGTGTATTACAGTCTTTAGGAGGCGATTTATATAAATTAAAAATTTAGGTAATGTAATTTCACAGAAAAAGGGGCTACACTTGTCCCAGATCAGTGGTGTCTATTTGATAATATGAACACCCTGATAGCAATTCACTTGTCACATTCATCTTGGTACCTCTCGTATATAATAGAGTACCTTGTATATAGTAAGCGCTTAAAAACTACTTGTTCAATTAACTTGACAGAATTGTATATTTTTAATGACGAAACTATGGGCAAAAATAGATATAAGTGGTGACTGATTGCTGAAATAAATCCCTAGGAATTTTCTAGGCATATTTGACTTTTGGTCACGTGAACTCTACTTTTGAGTCATACTCTTACACTTACTCATCATAGATGTACGATAACCAAATGGATATACAGAAGCTAGTTAGGGAGGTCTGAGACTTCCTCTTTAGCAGAATAGGAAAAGAGAGCTCAGTGGAGATAAGTCATGGCCCATCAGTGCTCAAATAAACAGAATGGAGACTATTTATTTGCACTCTTTTGAATCACCTGGCGTGATTTAGTAACAACGGGTAAGCTCAAAGCCAGAAGTCCTAGGTTATGTTACCAGTCCTGCCATTGACATGCTGTGTGGTATTAGGCAAATCATTTGACCTCTGAATCTCAGTGTGCTCATCTAAACACATCAGCGAGGTTGACAGTTGTTCTAAGGGTCTTCACAGCTTTCACAAATTGTACGATTCGAGAATTTTAGGACCCTAGACACCGTGTGAATGAACAACAGATAAGTAGGTATGTGTGACATCTTCCAGTAATGTAGAGTTGAAGAAAACAAAACAGAGATGTGGCCTTTCTCTTGGCTCTTTAAGAAGGATGTGGTATCAAATATTCCTGAATGTCCATCTGCAATAAAATACAGGGTTTACACAGGACCTGGCTGAATGATACAGTGCGTAAATAAGTAAGTAGGATTAGTCAGAGTCTCACATCTGGATTCGAGGAATTGCTTCATGTTTCATATTTGGCCTTAGCTTTGAATTGCAATACAGAGTTACTTATAACTCTGAATATCCTTAAGAAAATCATAAAATGAGGATGTATGGTTTTGAAAAACAGATACTGGATGGTTATTTAGTTTTCAGAAAACTACTTTCTTTTATAAAGTAGATGACTGTGCACATTTTTAGTAAATAATTTTTTTATTTTAATAAGTAATTCTCTGTTGGACTTGAACATTTATCTAAAGATGCTGGATTACTGGACAGCAAAGAAGGGGGCAGGAAAATCTTGAAGCATTAGGAGTCCCTGGAAAGACAGTCAGTAGATACTTACTGAACTTTCACTTCTGTGAAATATAATGTAGATACAGGAAAAGAGGTAAACATTTGTTCTCAAGAGATTGACTATATAGTTGGGTAAGATTTAATTCGAGCAAGTTAAATAACAATATATGAAATTCAAATAAGTAATGTGAGTTAAGAGAGGTGTTATTTTGAGAAACCCTGAGCATGAAATGACTGAATAACTAGAATTAAGCCTAGCAGATTTTATGGATTGAGTTTTGTGCCCCCGAAATTCATATGTTGAATTCCTAACCTCCAGTACCTCAGATGTGATTATATTTGGAGAGAGGGCCTTTAAAGAGGTCATTATAGTAAGATAAGGTAACTTGGGTGGGCCCTAATCCAGTATGACTGTTGTCCTCATAGCAAGAGGAGATTAGGGCAAGGATACACACAGAGTAAAGACCACATGAAGACCTCAAAAAAGGACAGCTATCGGCAAGCCAAGGATAGAGGACTCAGGAACCAAACCTGATGACACCTTGATCTTGGATTAGTTTCCAGAACTTTGAGAAAATAAATTTCCGTTGTTGAAGTCACCTATCTATGGTACTCTGTTACGGCAGCCCTAGCAAATTAATACAGCAGGCGACTGGAAACAAGGGACAAAGAGGCTTGACGTGAGTGATCTGCTGGCTGTTTATGTGGAAAGAGCACTTTGTGGAGGGGATGCAGCGGAAGAAGAGGAAGGATAGGTACATCGAGTTTACATTATTTTAAGAGAGCATCTCGTGAAGAAAACAGGAAGCTGAATTGCATTAAAATTTGTACTGTTGAAGAATTGCATAATATGATTTGATTCAATTCATATTTATTTAATTGAATGCTTTGTTCACTTATTTCTAATTTTCTTTGTGCTACAAACACATTAAAGCATTGATTGTTTAAAATCCGGCTTTAGTTGAATTTCTTAGATTTTGAAATATGCATAAATGGTTGTTCCTGTCTCTTTTAGAATTCAAATCCTCACATGCTCTTTAAATTAAAATAAGTCATGAGGTGAATGAAAGTTGCTGATGGTACTACAAAAATGAAATGCGCTTTGCATGGATTCTTTTTGGAGGCATAGAATGGGATTGTTATCTTGAACTTCTCTTTCCGAATTAAATATCCTAAACTTAGATAAAATATGATTAACAAGAAATATTTTACATTGAAAAATAAAAAGAATATATGATTAAGTATTCTTAAGTTATTTTACAATTAGTTAAGTTGTAATTCCGGCATTTAATTTGACTCTGGTTTTCAACTATTCTGGGCTCACTGAAAAAAAGTTAATTCCCTGGTTCATTAATATTTTAGGTTACTTGATTATTCAAAGCTTTGTCACTAAGTAAAACTATTGTATTTATTAATAAAACATAATATTCTATTTTATTTCACTATTTATTCAGTTTTGAATGACCCGATTAATAATAAAACCAGAGAATTATGCATTAAAATCACATCTAAGATATCTAATTTTCTTTCCTTCCAATATAGGAATCTTTTCAGCTGCCTAACTGATGAGTGATTATCCAACCTCCAATAGAAAAGCTGCAAAGATGGATTTTTCACTGTATCACAAGTTAGCCTTTGGAAAACTTCTAAATCCTGAAATTTGTATCATCAACATATGGTGAGTATCTCATGAGATACAGCATGACTTGTTCATTCTTCTATGTCCACAGTCTATTTCTGGACTATAATGAGAGTTCAATAGCAATGTGTGCGGTTACATCAAATTGAATGGCATTGACCTAACCTGAGGTTGCCTGCCCACACTTCAGTCAAGTTTTTTACCCTGAAGAAAGTCAAGCATTTCTTCATTTTCTGCAGTAGCACTAAGGATGTATGAAAGGATCGGAGTTTCTGCTCTATTCTTCAATGGCTTGGGGATTCTAGCCTAATCTTAACTCAGGCCAAGTTAGAACATTTATTGATCGGTTTTAACACCAGTCTTATAGGTGTTCAAAGTAAGTCCTGACATATTGCTTTGTTTTGGTCATTTCAGAAACAGTATTTAGGTGCTTTTCATGTCTCTTGGAGTTGGAGCATATATTTTAAAGATATCAGGACATAGGTGACGAGAACCATTAATGGAAATATTTCCCCTTAATTTTAATCATCAGCACAACTATTCTTGTGTCAATGAAAAGGTAAATACCTTGAAAAGGTAAATACTTTTCCAAAGCATGTTAAATCCTGAAAGACTCCTGGCTCGCTCCAATCCTTGTATACTTTCTGGAGGGGAAAAATAACTGGTAAGTAAGAATATTTCAAATGAGGCCTTTGAAGAAAATTCCTAGTACATTAAAATTCTATGTATCTGGGCCAAGTGAATGAAGAACTATTAAATTGATGTACAAATCAAAACACTAGTGAATCAATAGTTACGGGAAGAATTTAAGTCAAAGAATGATGATGATGGCCCACATACAATCTTCAGTACAAGAAAGAGAATTATGCTTAAGTGTATATTTGCTCCAATGCTAGAGATGTTATTCACACAGCTTTGGAAATTATGCTATACAGAAAAATGTGTACTAGATGGCAGTCTAAGTACCCTTTTCATTTATGTCTCAGTCTGCTTTTTGGATTGCAGTCCATGACTAGGGGAGAAAAATAGTATTATTAATTACCTTGCCAACCTAAATGCTTTTATTATTACTTAGTAGCATAGGGTATAAGCAATTAAACAAATGAGTTGTAATTCAAGTTTAAAATGTCATAATGCATCTTTTACTGGACTACCATCCAGAATTATCACTGCATCTAGGTGCAGAAATATCCTCTGAGACACCTTGACACAAGTTAAAATTGTGTTTGTTAGATCCATAGCGCCCTGTCCTTTAAACAGTTCATCATTGCTTATTCTCAGTGTCTTATTTAAAATAAAACAATCATAAACAGAAATTAAAAGCAAAATACATGTATATTTTATAATTTGTCAGGAAACCTGAGGACTCTAAGGATGCAGGACAATCAAATTGTGGTCCCATCTGAGATTGTTAGTGAGTGTTTTAATTATCTGTGTGGGTTTACGCTGTCCTTCCAACTAGAAAACATTGTGTTTATTGTTATCATCTTGTGCTTATCCTCATTTTCTTTTTACAGATTGGTTTAGAATTTTTCATTCTTATTTCTTTATGGATTTACCTTCCTTTGCAGGTTTTGTTAATTTTCCTGAATGTTATACGGAACTAAAATATATCTAAATAAAAAGCCAAGGTCATACCTTTGAAGTTTTATTTTGTTTTCACTCTGCTTGATCATGATCCTGTCTTTTTATTATTTTTATAAAAGGTGTTGGAATGTTTTCTCATACATAATCCAAGCTGGCTATTTAAATCCCATATGCATACTTGTTTTAGAGATTTCTGGAAAGCCACAGACTGGCCCTCTAGTGCCATCTGCGTAAAAGCCGCAAAGCTCCAAGCTGCTGGGAAGTTGGGAGTGCTGCAAACCAAATTGTTCAGGCTATTGAAGAAACTGAGGCGTGAGAGGGAAAGTTCTACCGTAAAGCCTGGATCTGAGAAGATAGTAACAATAATAGCCAACACTTCTTTTGAACTTAATAAATGCCAAGTACTACAATAAGCTCATTACATGGATTCTTCCATTTAACATTTAATCTTTTGAGGTAGGTAGTACTATTGATTTAGTCTGTACATAAATAAACTGAGGGTCAGCTTAGTTAAATAACTGCCTAATGTTGGAAAGGTAGTGAGTTCTGGAGGCAGTTTGAATCTAAACAGTCCAGCTGCAGACTCTAAACCACACCAAAGATTTTAACTACACAAAACTATGCTGTTATAGTATAAATGAAAGGATTCAAAGCCCTCCGAGATTCTAGGTAGAGATGATACTTGAAATTAGTTTAAGTGGCAACATTACGGTTCCAGATAGTCCGTTCTCGCGGACCAAAGATTTATGTGCATTGAGGGTACAGTGGCTACACCCAGGGACAGGTGCTGGCAAGAATTAAGCAAGATGAGTGACCAGCAAGTCGACAACTTTCAGCTTTTCACAGCAGGACACACGAGTGCTTATCAGGAAGTGAGGAAGTGGTGTGTGTGTGTGTGTGTGTGTGTGTGGTTTTCTTCTCTCTTTGTTATTCCCTTTGTCTGTTGCTTGTTTCTGTTCATCTTGGCTTTTGTCTTTCACAGTAGAGACGTGTCTCAAATGCCTGTTCATCTTTGACTATAAATTCATATTTAAAAGAGGAACATGAAAAAATGGATTGTGTGTGTCTGAGCGTATGGAAAGGACCGTGATCTTCCCGGTGGAGTAGTCTAGCAGGACTGCTTATCAGGGAAATCCCTGATGCTGCTACTTTTAAGACTTTTCTCTTGGGCTGGCCAGACTCCAAAAAACTCTTTCAGTTGGCCTGCAGGACCGATTAGTTATAGCTTCTAGTTCTAGGATCCTGATGGAATAATACATTTACTTTCTACATTTCTCCTCAATTTTCTTATTTTTAGTATAGCACTCTGGCTTCCAGCTCTGATCAGAGACACTCTAATTTGCCTTCTATTAATAAATGCCATTCATCTGCCTGGTTGGTACGTGAATGGAGGCATTGGGATGGAGGGAAGTAGCAAATCCTCAGCTCTGTAGAGGAAGAGAGGTGATCTGGGGATGTAAACAGGCTTTCAGCCGATCTTAACAATTTTATTCCAGGTTCCATAAGTACCTGATATTGCCAACTCCTGAGTCATTTGTTTTTTTGATATGGATTGTGTCATTTGGGAAATTCTCAGGTTTCTTTATTATTGCATGACGACTCAGCTTTCTTCGATCTGTTAAATCATTTACTACTTTCCATCTGATTTCAGCTTCCATCATGTTTCTTTTTTTGTTCTTTGGGTTTATTTCCCTTTTTAAAAAAATCACTTTTTTGAGTGGCATTTCAGAAAGGAGTGGAGGCTACTACTTATTTTAAACTTTCCGTCTTTAACCAGGCATCACATAGTTCTATTCTCTGAAATATATTTTAGTTGAATAACCATTAAAGGTAAATAACGCCAGTGTGTCTTATTTTTCCTTTTATTAACTTTGTATTATTTGTTAAAACTACATTAAAGTGTTGTAAGCATTTCCTCTCAAATTATTTGGGTATAATTATTTGGGTACATTTTCTTTTTAAATGTAGCTTCCATATTTCTTAAAATTTTCCATTGCTTCACACGTGTTGTACACTTTTTCTACAGAACTTTTGGACTTTTTTATCGTATTTAATTAAAGTCCATCTGAGCCATCTCTGCATCTGCTTTCATTGACTCTCTCCTCTCTTGTTCACGGATCACGTCTTCTTGCCTGTTTTGTTGTCGTCATTCCATGCTTAATTTTTTTAAGGATGGAACAGACATAAATATTTTCTCTCCTATGAAGCGCTTAGCACTTTTTGGAGTTATTTTAGTTAAGGTTCTTTGTGTCATCAACTCTTCAGTGAATCTTCTGAAATGACGATTTTTGTAGCAATCATGTCCTGAAACTTTTTACATCCAAATGGGGCCATGACCCTTCTAGAATATCCCGAAAAAGGAGATTTTGTGTGAAACATGCATTACGTACAAATATATAAATAAGCTTTTCATCTCGAAGGTGCTGATGACGGCAGCCTTTGTAACTTTGGGGATGGGATGGGATGAAATAGGCGAATAATTGATCGATGTTAGATTAGCAAACTATTCCACAGTAACAACGTGAATATCTACAGAAATTTGAAAAAATGTTATACCGAAAGTATCGATTGTAAAACTATTTGACAGAGAGTCTTTGGCACTACAGACGCAAGCAATTTGTGCTTCTGCTCCTAGGAGTACATGTTTAGGAAGATTTGCTCGAGGTTTGCGACATTATAAACAGCATTTGGAGCTCTTGATTCCATGCAGTTCGTAAGTGTCAGAGAAGGACTTTTTGATTTGAATCATATAGGGAAAAATATTAAAAAGATAAAAAAAACCCTATGCATAAATATTTATTTTGTAAAAATAACATTTTTAATATTGAAAATCCTGAGTCAGAAAGAAATTACAGTATTTATGAATCATGTGTGTATCATTCTTTGATCACAGCCCAAATAATGGCCTTCTAAGTTCCTTTCGAATGCATCAGCAATATATGTGAAATTGGAATTAAAATAAGAGAACTTAACATAATTACATACTTCAGCTAGCTCTGTGAGCAGAAATTGTTGGCACCATCTTGCCAGATTTTCCAAACCGAGGCTGCCATGTTTTGTATTATGAGCAGTTCAGCTTCGTGCATCTGTCCCTCCCCTCCAATTTAATTAGACTGTCTGTTGCAGACAAATCAGACTGTGGCTTTTTTTTTTTTTTTCCGCCCAACTGCTATAAATGCCAAGTCAAAATATGAATAAGAGGAAAACAAGATGTTCTGCAAACACATGCCACTTTATTGGGCAAAAACATGATAGGTGGGTCTGCTCTCCCTCTCCATCAGACGAGTGAGGCCTGGAGAATGAGGTTATAAAGGGTCAGATTGATGCTATTGCCTTTGTCGGCTCCAGTAGAGCAGGGACTTGATTCTCCCCCCGGTGTAATCTTGCTCTGACGCTGCAGCCAACACAGATTTATGATTACACGTTCTCCTATCGCAAGGGGAGTGAGAATCGCAGCAGAGGAAACACAAGAGACAAGTCGGCTAGAGATTCTTGTAGACATTTATAGTCTTGTGTGCTTCGCACTCCTGCGGAGGGTTTGGGCCGTTATGCCCTAGCAGGTCACGATCATGTCACATTTTAGTCATTTTAATAATGTGTAATAAGGTTGAAAAATTGTTGCTCTTACAGAATGAGAATGTTATCTGCGGGCAGCAATTAGTTACATTCCATGGAGGATAATAGCTGAATCATACGGGATGCCTGTCTCTAGGTTATTGCCCCAGTCGGACAGGGATCCGTAGAAAAAATCGGGTCCTAATACAGTTAAGGTGCCATAGCAGCAGTAAGACAAAGGTAAAGCGATAAGGTGAAAAAGCTGTCGACAGGTGAGTAGAAAGTGGTGAGATGTGTCAGGTAGGTGGGTGACTGGGAGCGAGAGCTCGGGCAAGGCACAGCTGTGAGTGCAGCTTAAATGAGGTCGGCCCAATGAAGTTCAGCGATGCGGGATGGCCCGGAAAGCCAGAGGGTCATTACTGGGGGACAACCGAGTGAGACACGTGAGCACTGATATTTAGTACACACACCTGAAAAAAGACTCGCTTTTCCGTTCGACTCTACTAAGAAGCCCCGTAAAACCGGGCGCTCCTTTTTGAGAACCTGAAGCTATATTTGGCTAACAAATTATCCCACTGCCCTTTTGAAATTATTTTCTCTATCAATTGTAATGGACTGCACAAAACCATCCGAACTTTTCTTATTCCGTTTCCCTTGACGTGTTTATTGAAACTGAGGTTTCAGTTTACATTCATGGGGAAAACAGTGGACAATTTTTTCATCCTGAAATGTATTATTAGTTTGACTTTATTATATGTTAAATGCACCCGACAGATGAGCTCTGTGCACCTGAAATATGCCTCCGTACTCTTTCTTCTTTGTACAGGTCTTCTAATCAGCGTGCAATGTGGTACTTCTCTCATGAGCTTTCCCAATTGCCAGAGGTTCATTCAGTTATTTCGTAGCAACTTTTGCAGATGATTCTGTTTCAGACACTGTTATCACCAAGAGGCCCTTCTCCTGCATTCACATTAAGAGTTGTAGCGCCAACAGGATTCTGAACTACTGTGAAGATGGATAGCTGAGTCGCCACTGGAATCCTGGGAACTGAAAATTGCACACCCCAAGCCCAGCTTAAAGGAGCTGGCCTTTTCCCCACGTACGTAGGAAGTGCTCCTGTGCACAGAAAGTGTCTTCTACACCAACTTCCTGTCTCGTCCCTCCTCCGATCACCATAACAGACACTTCGGACAAGTGTCAAGAAAGGTGAAAAGAAAGAGCTTTGGACACTTCTCTTCAGGAATTCCATCTTATTTTCTGATTATTATTCTATGGCATCTTGGCTTCTTATTAAAGGCAACATTTAGACATGTAGTATTCTACATGTTCCCTGGGGATCAGTTACTCCCAATATCTTGGAAGCAACTGTCAAATTAAATCTGCTTGTGTTCATCTTACACACATCAAAATATGAGTGTATGCCTACATAAGCTCCTCATAGGGAGAAAGGGAAAGTTTTCAACTTGAACAAATAATTATACATAGTCAATCTGCATCGTATAGGAAGTTATCAGAATTCTCTGGGTCAAAAGTGAATGCAGAGTGGCACCAATGGCCCTGCTCTTACATAAAGAAACGAAGCTGGGTAAGCAGTGCTCTGTCTAAAAGGATTCTTCTAAGTTGGAAGACAGAAGAGAGCAAAGGAAGTTAGTCAATATCCTCCCTTTTCCAACTGCCCTGCAATTACCCTTCATATAGTGGATTGAAATAATGTTTGCAGGCACTTTTACTGGAAATAATTATTTAATTAATCTTTGTGGAATGAAGGACCTGATCAATCTGGACCACAAGGACAACTGGGTAGCTTGTTTCTTTATAATGTTGATAAGAAAAAAAAATTGACTCCCAGCCAGGCCACTGTCTATGTGGAGTGTGCATATTCTCCCCATGTCTGCAAGGGTTCTCCAGGTACTCCAGTTTCCTCCCACACCCCAAAGAGGGCAGGTCAGGTTCCTTGACAAGTCTAAATGGTGCCCGTGTGCGTGAGTGAGTGTATCTGTGATGGAATGGCGTCCTGTCCAGGGTCACTTCCTGCCTGTGCCCTGAGTTGCTAGGACAGGCTCCTGGCCACCCGCGAACTGAAATGATTGGGGTAACTTACTTGTTTGTATCAATTTTTGTTGTCTTTTCTTTTCTTACTTTTTTTTATTTTTTTGAGACAGAGCTTCACCCCATTGCCCCAGGTAGAGTGCAGTGACATCATCGTAGCTCACTGTAACCTCCAACGCCTGGGCTCAAGCAATCCTCCTGCCTCAGCCTCCCAAGTAGCTGGGATTATAGGTGCACCACCACACCCGGTTAATTTTTCTATTTTTCATAAAGATGGGTCTTGCTCTTGCTCAAGCTGGTCTCAAACTCCTGACCTCAAGCGATCCTCCCACCTCAGCCTCCCAGAGTGCTAGGATTACAGGCTTGAGCCACCGTGCCCAGCCTGTATTAATCTTTCTTAAATGTATGTGTAGCTCACATTTATTTCAGTGTTTGATATTAAAAGTGTTTGGTGTCTTTATTTAGAAGTTTGGTGATGTTTCTGTGACCAGAAATATGTCTTAGGAACTCAACTCTTGTTTATATCAATTAGCCTGTGGTAAGTTTGGTTTTCTCATAGGTCATTTCTCTTAAAGTCGCAGTTTACAGGAATCTACGGACAATGTAAAATGATGGCTTATTGTATTATTCTTTCTTTTTATCAAGGATGTAAACAGTCATTTTCACTTTGCAGGTAGAGGGGTTCATAAATTATAAATCTGTCAACTGGAGACCAATGAAAAGTTACAAAAGATTCTTTCTATCTTTAACACTGATAACGAATGCCAGTCAAAAACTGAATTAAGAAAACCTGAATATTAATATCTCCATTTTTTGAGATAAAGGATTTAGTTTTGCCAGGCCCATGGGCTTCATCATTAAAATCATGTGCTGAAATATTTGAGATAATTATATTATCAGAATTCTGGCACTTGTCTCCAAACAAGAAAAACAAGGCACATATGCTAGGCAATGTGCTAAAATCCAAAGTTTTGTGGCTAATTTTTGCCTTTTAAGTGTATGCCACATATTTATCACATACCACATATGCCAGAAAATTAGTCTGTAGAACCACAAATGAGAGGAGGCTTTGACATTCTTCAGGGAATTTAGGTTTATCTTAAAATCTCAATTCTTAAGAAGGAATCTCCTTTCCATAATATAAGAAGTTTTCTACCAAATTTTATACAATAGTGAAGTGATCTTTCCTTGAAGGATTGGTATTATTGGATTTGTGTGATGTAATAAAAAAGAGTTAGAAAAAGGCATTACATAAGACAAATATTATTCTACTTTAGAGAAAGATAAAAATATGTTGAGGATGCCAAAAGCTTAATTCTGTCTTTAGGAAGACTCTAAAAAGAAAAGAGGGTGATGATATTGGACAATGAACCTTATTATATTATTATATTTGCCTTTAAAGAAGTTTTTCATGTGTTTGATGACATAACATGAAACTTATTTTAACAATGACATTTCAGCATTGCATTTTGATAATTTCCCAGTATGTTTTTTCTCAAACTTTCTATGAATATTAGATACAATTATGATGTCTTTTCAATGAGAGAATTCTGAGCTTTGGTTTCCCATCTCTCCCGATATCAGATTCTTCTAACTGACTTTCTTTAACACATAAATTCTCTCACTAAACTCCTACTATTTTACTAAACTCCATTGCATTTTTCAATAGTTTTTTTTTTCTTGGATTGCCTGGTATGATCCTCCAGATTGGTATTTTTTTCCTTGCACGCTTCTGAAATGGAAATGTGTGGGCATTTTTATTCTGAATCCAACTTTCTATAATGGACCACCCAACTGAGATGCATTTTCCCTGGGGACTGACGGCACGGACCTTGGTCTCTCCTCTCCTCCCCCTCCCTGCCAGCACATGGTTCACCAGATTTACTCATCATGTCTTGCATTGTTAGATCTAAACTTTATTTACACATGAAAAAATATACATTATTGCCATTTGGAAGAGAAAATTAAAATATTTGAGGATTTAGTTTTATATCTGTTACTCAAAAATTTATATTATAAATATACATACTATTCTTATATGCATTTTTCTCAAATGTATTATGTCTTCCATGATTTTTAGAATATCGATTTTTCTGTTCAAGAGCTATTTCCCTTCTTTTAGTTTTAAGAACAGCCCTGAAAACCTTCCACAGAAGCGGGTATGAGACCCAGGATGTCCTGTCAGAGCCACCCACGTGCTTGGGGCACGCTTCAAGCAGGTCCGATCAGAACACACTGTGGAAACTAGCACAGATATAGATACGAGTAGAAATCTTATTCTGAGAGCAAAGCGCTGGGGACCATTTAAGTCTTAAATTGCCAACAGACAACTGTGCGTCCGCAGGAACAGAGTCGGAGGATGAAGCCTGACAAAGAAAGTAGACCTGAGAGACGGACAGAAAGTTTCAAAGCCTCACTGACAGCTAGTGGGTCCCTAGATTCAACCTTGCCTGAAAACTACTCCTGAACTTACCAATTTTTTTATCAAATTTTTTTTTATTTAAACAGATTTCTATCACATTTCTGTCACTAGCAACTGAGATTTTAACAAGCAAAATTACTCTAATTGATAGTGATGAATATAAAATAATAACAGCAGCAATAAAATAATAGAGGCTTGCTTAAGGAATCATTTTCCTTCCCATGTCATGAAAATAAGATTCCTAGAATTTAAAGGAAAGAAAATTTGTTATCTTCTGTTTTTTTCCTGAGCTGACTTTCCAGAGACATTGCCAATGAGTCCCTATAAACCAATTAAACAGCGTACTGTGTAAAATATTGTACATCATGCTCAGTTCTTCCACGGCAAGGGTATTTTTAGCACATGAACATAAAAGTTATTTATTCTCAAGTTTCAAGAGGAGAGTATCAAAAAGCAGTACATTTTTTAAAGGTCTCAACTCAGACTGCAATCCTATTTTTATGGGGAAAAAAACAACAGAGACTTAATTTTAGGTAATTTTTTTGAGAATATTTATATAAAATCCTCTGGTTTCTATTTTATCATAAATGAGTGATAATATTTAAATGACAGAAAGTTAGAACAAATTAAATGAAACAACCCATCTGGAATTGATTGTGTGCCTGACACATAGTAGGCACTCAATTATAATATTTCCATTTCTTATGGATCTTTGAGATCAGAGCCAATTTGAAGCAGGGGTAGAGAACACAAGATTAACGTGTGTGTTCACGCGTGTGTGTTTTATGTATAATTAATGTTTGGGTCACAGCTTATCAAATGATGAATGTATTTCTCCTCTGTATGATCTGTACTGTCAACTACAAACACAGAGCACTTGTACATCAAAAGGTGAAGAACACAGCATTCTTAACGGCAGCCAAGGTATTTCCCCTGCAGAGTAACATGCAACCTTTAAACTGATTGATCCATTAGGTCTCAGGACATAGTTGAAAAGAAACAGAACAGGAAAGCGAAGCTGGCTTTACACTCGAGGATGCCGTGTTAAAGACTTTGCACACTTTAAAGACATTTGGAACTAGCTCTTCTTCCTCACTTCATAATCCCTATTACTATAATGCATCCTGTCCATTGAAACAAAAAACAAATTACCTTAGTGCTCCGACTTCTAAATACATGGAATATCAGCCAAAGTAAATTAGACTACAGAAAGTTTTTAACACTTTGGACCTTTAAGGCAAGAAGAAAAGGCTCAACGTTGCCAGTAAACAGTACCTCAGGGTTTATAAACAGTCAGTGAGGAGTAATTTATGATCAGAAATAAAACAAATTCCACTTTCTTTTGTAACCTTTGAGAAAATGTATATGGAATGAAGTAGTTTGTAATAGAACCAAGGCGAAGCATTAATTTATAATCTCACTCTGTGTGAGCTTGTATGGCCCTTGTGGTCAAATGCAAAAAGGTGAACCTCATCTCAGGCGTTTCCTCGTAGGAGCTAAGTGAGCGGACATAGAGCTTTACCAGAAGAGATGTGATGTTCTTGAAACCGTTAACAATGCCTATTGAAACCTTGCCCACAAAAGCTTGGCAGAACATGTAGAAATGCAAAATTGCCTTGCTTATTCCTACAGATAGAACAATGATTGAGTACATTTACCAACACGTATGTGTCATATGTACTGTAAATCACTGTCACATATTCCTCTGACCTTGCAGGATATAAAGTAACGTTAATGTCAGAAATTACACTGACATAGTCCTTTGTCATCTGCTAAGAGCTTTTGTATGTTCCCTCACTTATCTATAAATATGTCACAACTGGTCAAAAACTTCCCCATAGTTTGCCAGATTCATTTTTCTTATGTAATGCAATTAATTATTGTGTCTCACTGTATCACTTCCATTCAAATAATATTTATTATGAGCTTACTCAATGCCAGGATTATGTACTGGGAAGGTGTGTTGATAATACTGATAACTGTGATGATATTATGATGACCATCATGATCATAAAGATGATAAGCTGATTGCTAGCATTTATTAAACACTTTCCATGTGCTGTGTTTTCATACATACTATAATCTATTTCTAGATTCTGTAGTTTGTTCCACTGTTTAATTTTTTCCATTTCAATGTCCATGATGTCTTAAGTACAGGGACTTAAATATGCTGTGATATCAGATGAGGAAGTTTCTGTTCATTATTTTTTTAAAGTTTTCTTGGTGATTCTTAGGCATTCATTTTTCTATATAAACTATAAGGTCTTTATTTTTTCCATTTCTTCTAAAACTTTACCCTTTCCTTCCCCAGAATTCCAGCTGTATTGGGATTCTATCAGAATTATATTAACATTTACACATGAATTTTGAAACTACTAGCATATTGAAGATATTAAGACTTTCCTGTCCAAGAAAATGATATGATTTTAACTGGCTCATTGTGTTTTGTGTCTTTCAATAAGATTCTATACATGTAGATCTTATGCTCTTACTATTAAATTGATTCATGTGCATTTTACAATTTCTTAGCTAATATGGATGACTTTTTTTTTTGCTTCCTTCTTTTGTTGGAAGTTCATGGCTAAATTAGAAACAATATTCAATTTGATAATTTTGTTTATTAAATGTCCAGGCACTTTATCATCTTATTTATTCTACTCTATAGTTTATTCTTTAACAAGAATTCTTTGTTATATATATATATATATATATATGATATCATCTGTAACAGTCTTATTTTATTTTTTAAAAAATATTATTTTATTTGATTGCATAACTGCATTTGCTAGAAACTCTGAGGCAATATTTAATAATGATGATGTGGAACATCACTAAATAGTTTCTGAATTTAAATGAATGGTTTTGGTGTCTCTATCTATGGTAATAATTGTTGATTTTGATAAAGTCTTTATTATATTTAAGTAATATTCTTTTATTTCCACTTGATTATAATTTTAATTAGAAGTTCTGAAAAATTATTATAGATGTGTTCAACATCTGTTGGGATGGTCGTATGAATTTTGCCCAGCATGTGCTGATGTAGTGAACTGTATTGACAGACTGTATGATAATATTCCTGAAATTAACCCCCATTGGTCATGGTATAATATTTTGGTATATTGGTAATTTCCTTTTGTCAATATTTAATTTAGAAGGTGTAAAAGGAAGATGTGGACGTATTTACCAGGAACACTGGGGAGTCTCACCGTAGTCGCAGCAGGCTCTGTAGACAACTCTTTGTCCTGCCAAGGGTGACTTGCAGGCCGTCACATTAGTATTTGTAAAATGCCCATCCTGGATAAATGCAGCTCTTCACCACTTCTGAGCCCTTTATCATTTTCTATTCATGACCACTAACCTCAAGTGGGCCCTTAGTGCTACCTGGAAACCCCACTAGGTTCCCCAATCCATTCACTCTACCACGCTTATAGTTACCTATTTCATACCTGCTCACATTCCCCCAAATCAAGAAACCTCCCTCTCCCAAAATATTCCTCTGAGATGAGTTAGATTTGGCAATGGAGGTTCATCGAGGTCTCAATATTCCCAGAATTCCCTGCTCACAACTGTTCCAAAATAATTTGTACATTACTAATACTTAGATCATGAACAAAGGGACATAGTACTAGCGACATTGCATAAGGAAAATTGAGGCACAAGAAAAATGATAAAAAAAAATTAAGTCTAATTTTTAATTCCATTGTCTCTAATAAATAGGACAGTTTTCAAAGGTTTGAACATGAATCATTTAAAGAAAACTGAAGACACATTTGACAAATAATAGCTAATACTTACACAACACTTTGTATGGACAGGCACTGTTCTAAACACCTTACTGCATATCATATTCCATTTCATCTTTACGGCAACTTCGCAAAGTAAAAACTGTTAGTGTCCACATTCTATAAATGAGATCGAGGAGGTAGACGGAGGCTGAGGAGTTTTCCCAGTTGGCTCTTACTCTCTGGGAGGAGGAACGAAGCGAGGGAGACAGTACAAAAGGCGAGGAATGTTCAAGGAAACCTCTGCGGATGGATATGAGGAGAAGAGAGTCAGTCTGCTCTTTACTCCCCCATGGATGCAGGGGGTTAACGAAATGGGCTTGGGCTATCGTCTCTGTATTTGGACAGTCTCCTATGTTCGAGATGTCACTCCTACGTACTAGCCACTGCCCTTTTGAGCATTTTCATGGATCAGGTATGGACAGTATATATTCTGCTTCCAAAGTTCTGAAATGGATCCAAATCATGTATTAATTAAACGCAATCCAAGGCTACTCAATAACCAAGGGCCAAGTTCACTCCATATCCTATTTCCTATTCAAAATTTTGTCCAGCCACATAACATAGTATTTCAGAGATTCTGCAATGAGATTAAATGATATTAACATATTTCAATGTCAAAATGCTAATCTTTGATTGCAAACGTGATTCTATTATGAACTTCTCAGAGAGAAATTAAACTTTAAATATAAAACCCAATTTTGAATTTCTGTCACTCCTTTAATCAAAGTTTGAACAAATAGAAGCACAATATTCATCCTCTGCAAGTTCTTCAGTCCCAGCTAGAATGATTCTTCGTGTTGGGATAGACCTGGATTCTATCAGTAGCTACATTTGGCACTGTTTCTTCTTAGTGTAAGTAAAATTCTTTTAATGGTCTTAGAAGTTGTGCTAGTTCAGTCGTAAGTGTTTGTGGGGCCTCACTTTTTAAAGAGTTCAAAGAGTTAATAAAAGACAAAAATTATCATACCCCTAAAATTAAGATAAGAAGCCAATTATTGTTTCTAAAAGCAGTTATTCCAGAAACAAAACAAAACAAATGTTTTCAGAACCCAGTGTTTCAGGATGCCAATGACCAGAGAACTCCTTTTGAATGGAGGAGGTAATTTTTGGTTGCACCTTGTCGGGATGCTGCTCAGTCTGTTCCAGGTGTTCTAAATCCGTGACTTGTAAATTTAAACTCACATGGGAAGACGCCCCCAGCAAGAAGTTAATTTTGGTGCCTGCAATCACATTTCTGAGGGGATGATCCATTTATGCACAGGCCCCCTGTTTCCAGGAGTGACACTCAGCCTTCTTGTGAAGTTTCGAAGTTTGCAGAGGTTGCAGCTTGGTCGCCAGGTGCGTGCTCTCTTGTAGATACATATTTTCGGTCCTGTGCCATGCTGGTTATTTCCAGTGCCTCTTGCCAAGAAGCCTGCTTCCTAGCAAAGTTTTCTCCCTCAATCTGTAGTTAACTGATCCAGTGCCCCCCCTAAAACCATGAAATAGGAAATGACTTTTTGAGTTTGTGGACACTCCTCATGATCTGCTCTCCTACAGTTTTCTCTTGGCCCCATATACAGAATGGAATTTGGAGCATCTGGCCTAGAGGTGTCTGGCAAAAGGAATTTTTTTTTTTTTTTTGAGACAGAGTCTCACTCTGTTGCCCAATCTAGAGTGAGTGCCGTGGCGTCAGCCTAGCTCACAGCAACCTCAAACTTCTGGGCTCAAGCAATCCTTCTGCCTCAGCCTCTCAAGTAGCTGGGACTACAGGCATGTGCCACTATGCCCAGCTAATTTTTTAATATATACTTTTAGTTGGCCAATTAATTTCTTTCTATTTTTAGTAGAGATGGGGTCTTGCTCTTGCTCAGGGTGGTTTCGAACTCCTGACCTTGAGTGATCCGCCCGCCTCGGCGTCCCAGAGAGCTAGGATTACAGGTGTGAGCCACCGCGCTCGGCCTGGCAATAGGAATTTAAAGCTAAAACCTCTCTAGCGCTCAGAGACAGATGCAGGACTTTACTACCTAGCAATTTAAAAGCAGCAAAGACTGTTTTGTCCACTGTGATCTAAGAGGCCTGTACAGGATCTTCCTGGCAATAGGACACTTGGCTCAGCCGTACCTCCCCAGAAAAAGCTGCACCTGCAGAAGAGGCTGCAGATTCCCAAATCTGCACCCCATTCTTGCGAACGCCCTGGAGCTTCGAGTCTTTCTGCCGGATTCTGCACCTCTGCTGAAAGCTAAGTGGCCTCATCTCTCTTCACTGAGGCTCCCACCTTCTGTTCCCCATTTCAAATGATCTCTCACTGACATCCCTCCTTGAAGCCTAACCCAAGACCCAGGGGCTGTTGTTTCAATCTCTGCCTCTACGGAAATAGCTATTTGCTTTTGGACAAAAACACCCCAAGTCGCAATCATCTAGGACAGTCAAAAACCATAGAGTAGGGTTAAAACACGAGGGCTGTCCGGAAAGTATCCAGCCATTGTTAAAATAACGAGAACGGTTACCTCTGCTGGATACTTTCTGGACAGCCTTCGTGTAGGGATTATTGCCAATTGCAGAATCTAAAAATCCGTCTGGACCCAAAATTGACTTTTTAGGGTTACAAAATGACAGCACCTAGGCCCCAGCCACACGTCCTTAGACCATCAAAAGCTTGTCCATGTGTATATTTTGCGACCCCAAATTCCACTCTTTTGGGTTTATTTTCAAATATTTTGGGCTGATGTATTTAATACTGGGGTTTTGATAAGACTACCAAAAATTATTATTGCACTTTTTCACCCTGGTAAGATCTAAACAAGGGGAAAAATACCAGGAGGGAAGCCAAAATGACGTCAGAAACCTGGCTCGAAAGTGTGTCTCCAGGGAGGTTGGCCAAGTGCACTTCTAGCCCCGAATCTCAGAAACAGTCTTGCCCTCCCAGTCACGAGCAGCGTAGAGGACAAACAAAAGAAGACCATGTGTGCTCTTTGAGGACTGACTCATTAGCAAAAGAGAAAAAAGTTAAACTAAGCCGAACACGAACAGTTATTTTCTCTAAAGTTACCAATCAGTTAAGTCACTTTACCCACACTAGGGTGGAGTAAATGAAGGGGTGGGAGAAGGGCACGGAAGTGTGCTTGCGGAAAATCCCTGACTGTGCATGCCTGGAGTGAGAAATGGCATCCCCTCTAATAAGTAAAGGTTCAATTAATGATAACTGTTGCTGCTTCTTATTGTTATTATTAATGCTTAATCTTCCAACTTAAAGGTATAACTGTGCTACTTGGGAAATGAAATGTTACACGTGGGGAATCTTTTGATTAATTTACGCAAAAGTACGTTTATAGAAATACCTTCTTTTGCTCTAATTTCTGGATATCTGTAACACAAACAAATTCTTTGATCAATGAATGACAAAATATTGGGAACACTTTCTAGATAATGCGCTCAAGGCATGATCACAGTTCCTTTCATGTGGAGAGAATGTTTGCTCCTTTTCATTCTTGAGTCCCATTTATTTACCAGTAACCTAATGGACTGAACTGATACGGTTTTCAAAAACTGTTGTTTAGTATACTATTGAGACTAAAGAGTGGAAAACATTTTAAGGATGGTGGAAGTTTACCGGTATTGGTAGAATACCTACTTCGTTCCAGGAACATTCCAGACAGTAGCTCATGTTACTCTCATGTTGACATTATTGATTAGGTCTTATTTTCTGAATTCATGGAAAATGCATTTGAGGCCAGAAAGTGCAAATCACATGTATACAATGTCGTATAACTCACGTAAGGAAACGATTCGAATCCATGGATGTCTTGTTCTAAGGCTCGTGCTGTTTTCACAACGACCTGCTGTCTTTGTCTGTTTGCAACCTCACAACTCAGTCTTCTGCGTTGTTGGAATTACTAGAGGTCATGACTGTGGTTATGAGATTACATTTTAAACATAAAATTCCATGTATCTAGTTATATCTCGAGAAATGCCTTGCTAAGATCACTTTATTTCCTATAATAGTGTGTCCTAAGGCCACTGGCAAATTTTGAGTTTAAAGACAGCATAATACACTTAATTATTTTATTTTATGTTTTTGCTCACTTAATTGACTCATGAGTAAGATAAATTAGTAGCATGGAATGGAAAATCAAATGCATGTTCTCACTTATAAGTGGGAGTTTAGCTGCTAGTGGGCAGGGGCACACAGAGTGACAATGGACACTGGAGACTCAGCAGGGGGACGGTGGAAGGAGGTAAGGGAAGAAAACCTACTTATCAGGTACAGCGTACACTGTGTGGGTGACGGGTACACTAAAAACCCAGACATCACCACTATAAAATTCATCCATGTAGCCAAAAACCACTTTTACCCCTAAATCTATTGAACTATAAATTGAAAAAAAAATTAAATTCCCTGGGGTTTGGACAACATATTGGAGCTTCTTAAAATGGTTGAAATTATTTGAAATTACAGTATTCCTTATTCAAGAGTTATTTTAGGAGTCAATAATCCTAAAGTTTTCAAAATTTTGAAAAATATGACTAAACTATCAATCTTACACTAATAATACAGAAGACTTTGAAAAATATATTCATGCACATTTATTTGGTTTAAACTTCACATGGCTTTATGAGAGAAGTATTGTTCTCTTTACCAGTAGTAAAACCGAAGCTAAAAGATGGTAAGTTGCTCTCCCAAGGTCCCACACCTAATAGCATATTTGAAACTTGAACCTAGTTTATTAAGACTTCTAGGTTAGTGTTTGTTCATGACACAGGCTTCTTCTATGCCAAAGGCAGAACAGAACAACTACATGGGCTAGCTGGACTCTATAGATGTGATTAATGCCCAGTCTGACAAAGAGGAGGAATGTCCTCAAATAATATATCCCTTGAAGTTCTCTGGAAAGATAGACTATTAAGTGGTGGTTCAACATTTCCATAAAGGTTCATTTTATGGACTTTTCTTTTTTGGTATTTCTTCTAGATTTATCAGAATGGCAATACATTATTTCAACTTATTTGCATAAATTTCATATTACTTCATTAATGTCACCAAAAAGCCTAGGCATATAACAGATTCTTCTCAAAGACTGAAAAATGTGGTGTCTATTTTCTGGGACTCTTCTCTAAGACACTTCAATGGTAATGTGAGTGCAGATTGTAGCATAAATAAAAATTACCTAAAATGTTTAGTTAGTATATTGAAAATCATCTGCATCATTGGTGCTAGATAAAATGTTCTTTTGTCTCCTTTTTCATTTTCATATTTTCTTGTAGAAAGTGGACAAATTATGAAACATCAAATGCAAAATCAAAACACACTTGTATTTTTAAACTCTTATGCTTTGAGAGCTATTTCTCACTATTGAATGAAATTTTTATTTCTTGGAGTATTCATCATAGGAAACTAGGGTATTGGGTTCGAGTCTAACTCAATAATCAGAAAACTGTGAACTCAAGTCATAGCACTTTATCTCTTTGGGACCCGGTTTGCTGATTTATGACACGGAGTTTTAAGAGTAGTCATTTGATGTGCTCGGATGTCTTTTGTTTCATTCACATGTGAAATACTGCTGTTACGGTTGGTATCTCTAATTCATACTCCGTAGACTCATGGAGATTGTCATTCACTTACCATTGCTGCCCTTTTTATTTCTGCCACTTATAAAGCAGAGTTACAACTATGGCTTAACCTGATTATTGCAGAAAAATGTAATGGCCACCCATTATCTCAAGGGCCATTGAAAACAAGATGAAAGAGTGATGTGGGATTTCAATTATTCATGTGAAAAAAGAGAATTACAGATATATAAGATCTGCACTCCTTGTACCATCGTACCGATAGAGAGAAAGACCGGGAGATTGTGCCCTTTAGAGAGGAAGGCCCCACTGAAGGGTCTTAGCTCTGATAATATCGATCAGTCTGTTTCTGTTGTTCATCATCTTTGATGCTTGGCCTCTAAAGATTTTTTTGTTTGTCTTATGTAAGGTAATAATAATGACATTTATGTTGGGATGTGATCAGCAGTTTGTTTTCTCTCAAACTTATTTGTGGGAAGGTCTTGTAGAAAGCCTGAAATTTAAAAAATTTCTAGAGCCCAGAAGAAAGGGTTTAGTGGGATGTTTATCACATTACCATCGTTCTTTCTCATCTTCATCTGGTTCCACTCTCTTTTTTCCCCCTATGATGTCTTTTCTCGCTTTTCTCAATGAATGGATAATGAATGAACCAATGAATAAATCTGAAGGTTGCAGAATGGAAATAAGAGAAGGTGAGTGGGGAAAAAGTTGATTTGGCAAGTAGAGCTGAGATGACTGGGTGTTGGAAAGAAGGGAAATCTGTACACAGAAAATTTATAAACCAGATAGGTTGATGCAAAGTACTGAAATATTCCCAATGAAAAATGTAGCACCAGTATCCATAGTTGCTGCATGGATATCCATAAAAATATTTAGAAATGGCAATCAGTGCAGGCACATCATTTAATACTTATACTTGCAGTGTCAACTGTATCAGTAAACACCCCATCATTTATCCTTCACATTGTTGCTGAACACAGAAAGGTGAGAGAGGGGTCACCATTTCCTGCCCAGTGTTATTTGTCATTGGGGTCACTCAGCCTTATTCAGCATGCCTTTCTCTAGCCTTTCAGGAGACCGGTTATACACCAGGACTAAATTAGAAAAGTTAGCAAGTGAAATGGGAGATTTCCCCTAAGCCTCTGACAGTGTTCTTTGGAATATATTTGAAAGCTTATCCTTTAATATAGTAATATTCTTTGCTCTGCAATTTCATTACCAGTACTTTTCAATTGAGTCCAATCCCCACAGTCCACGCAGAGGCACGCAACGAAATAGTATTGCTTACCTCATGAAGAAGCACTGGTGTTCAGATACACACACACAAACACACACTCTCATACATGTACATGTATTTTCTATATATTGCCAAGGGCTTCACCTGTAAACAGAAGAAGGAGGCATCAGATCCAGGTCCAAAATTTTGATGGAATTAAACCTTGGCTGCATACAGTAGAGTTCAGCTCACAAAACATTTGGGCACCCACCATTAGACACAGATTTCCCTCACCTGGGACAACCCTCCCACTGTTTCTCTCCAGCTTAATCCTACCCGTCTTCAGAGACCGAGTTTCTTTTTTTTTTTTTTTTTTGAGACAGAGTCTCACTCTGTTGCCCGGGCTGTAGAGTGCCGTGGCATCAGCCTAGCTCACAGCAACTTCAAACTCCTGGGCTCAAGCAATCCTTCTGCCTCAGCCTCCCGAGTAGCTGGGACTACAGGCATGCGCCACCATGCCCGGCTAATTTTTTTACATATATTTTTTTTAGTTGTCCAATTAATTTATTTCTATTTATAGTAGAGACGGGGTCTCGCTCTTGCTCAGGCTGGTCTTGAACTCCTGACCTTGAGCTATCCACCCACCTCTACCTCCCAGAGTGCTAGGATTACAGGCGTGAGCCAC
>CAUYRT010105434.1:0-30174 GCA_963574885.1 Lepilemur ruficaudatus | reverse complement strand
ATATATGTCTTTCTGTACCTGGCTTATTTCACGTAACAAAATTTACTCTATGTTTATCAGTGTTGTCACAATTGATAGGATTTTCTTCTTTTTAAAGGTGGAATATTATTCTATTGTGTGAGTACACACACACACACACCACTTTTTATTTGTCCCTCCATCCACTGATGGACTCTTAGCTTGATCCCATATCTAGGCTATTGTGAAAAATATTGCAGTGAACATGGAAGCTCAGATAGTGCTTTCACATGTTGATTTCATATCCTTTGAACATATACCCAGCAAAAGGATTGCTGGGTCATATGGTAGTTCTATTTTTAATATTTTGAAGGAAATTCCATACTGTTTTTCATTATGGCTGTACTAAATTACATTCCACCAACCATGTACAAGGGTTCCCTTTTCTCCACATCTTCAAAAACCCTTGAAACTTTTCAACTTTCTGTTAGCCATTCTAACAGGTGTGAGGTGATATTTCATTGTTGTTTTAATTTGCATTTACCTGATGATTAGCAATGTTGAGTGCCTTTTCATATATATGTTGGCCACTTGTATGTCTTCTTTTGAAGAAAAATGTCTATATAGGTCCTTTGCACATTTTTTAAATCAGATTATTTGTTTTCTTCCTATTCAGTTGTTTGAGTTCCTTATATATTTTGGATATTAATCCTTTATCAGATATGTAATTTGCAAATATTTTCTCCCATTTTGTAGGTTGCCTTTTTGTTTTGTTAATTATTTCCTTTTTTGTGCAGAAACATTTTTAGTTTGATGCATATCTATTCGTCCATTTTTGCTATTGTTGCCTATGCTTTTGGCCTCATATCAAAAAAAAAAAAATCTGAGCACTACTTTCTGTGGAATACCAACTCCCTAAACATCACCAACACAAGTTGTTGATAAAGGAAACTAAATCTATTGCTTATTGCAGTAATGGAGAACACCACCTAGAGAGAGCTTTATAGTTCTCTAAGAAGAATGGCAAGGTTGATGTCATTAAGAATAAGAAGTATGGTTTAAGATGTGTCTTTCAATGAGGAGGCTTAATTCTCAGCAAGTTTCTGCTTGCTAAGACTCTAGTGGTGGTAAAAGTATGTATTTCTTTCTTAAGCCTGAGTATATTTATTCATGTTCTTAAATTTTAAGAATCGTGTTATCATGGGCAAAGTTCTACCTCAAAAGTGCAAATTCCGGATTGTGTGGAAATCTGTTCATTAGGGTCTGTTTCTAGAATTTATCCTGGAATACAGAGGGATCTACTTAAATCTTTTTTATATAAGGGAGAGCCAAGGTTCCCTTTGGATCTATTGGGTATAATTTGATTTCTGTGGAAATAGAAGTTATTTTCTAAGGTCTCAGCAGACTCAATTTGACAACCCATTGCCATCAGTGGGTGAGAAGGTGTTCAGAAAGATCTCAAGTGATTTTCATCTAATCATTAGGTTGGGCTTAGAGGCTGATAAGTTATTTCAATTGAAAGGAACCAAAAGTAAAAGGAGTTGAAGCAAGATTTTTCACTCAGTAGCAAAATTTATTAATGGTCCAAGGAAGAAAATTAAATGCTTAGAAAAGACGTTTTGCGGAGAAGCATATGTAATAAGAAGGACATACCAATTTTACAGGGTTCTAAAAATCTATTCCTTCATTTATTCAACTTTCAATAGCAGTGAGATGCTAACAGATGCTAACAGAACTATTGAATCCTGCCATGTTGGAGAAATAAAAAGAGGCCAGATTGAGCTTGTGTTTGAAGAATGCAAGACCATGAAATTGTTTAGAGCTTTGCTGCTGTAAATTTAGTGTAAGAAAGTAGGCTGTATTCTTGAACATAGTCCACTCAGTTTATGATTAGGATGTTAAAAGTGCAAAGAATGAAAAATGGTGTTTGGGGTCAGTAAAAATATTTGGCACAATGGAAAGAGAGATAACATGATATTAAATATGTGCATTGTCTGTTAAGGGCAGTAAGAGAGATTCAGGAATTATTTTGGGATTAGGAGATACCATCATTGTAAAATTCTGCCTGAGTATTAAATTTGTTATTTATGAAGATGTGTCAGTCAGGTGCATTAACAGAAAATTTTTTCTCCAAGGTATGGAAATGAGAGCCGTAGTTAACCTTTTCTGGTAGATAGTCTACAAAGATGTCTGACATCAATTTCTTTCCCAACTTTTTGTGCATGCTACTCTTTGTAACAAGAGCTGGAATCTAATTCATCTCCCCATGAATCTGGGACATCTTAATGATTGTTGGTTAATTCTAGTCAGTAAAAATGATGTTATTGTATTTCCAAGGTGAGGTCACAAAAAGCTTAGTGGCTTCTTTCTAGGACTCTTACAATTTTTGCAATCCAGCCATCCTGTGGTGAGAAGTCCAAGCTACAATAAGAGGCTGTACGTGAGTTTTCTGATCAACAGTCCCACGGGAGCTCCCAGCCAATAGCCAGTGCCAACTCCTGGCCATGTGAGTGAGCCACGTCTTCAGCTACCCCAGTCAAATATCCACATAACACTAGCCATCATCTGACTAAGGTATCATTAAATATAAGTGACAGTTGCTAGCTGAGCCCAGTCGACCCTCAAAACCCTGAGAGAAAATAATAAATTATTGCTTTAAGGTATAAATTTTGCTGTAGTTTTTATCTAACAATAAATAACTGGAGAACTTATCAATATATTATTTATGCAAATTTTTATCAGTTTATAGTAGGTGGATTCTAGACAATTAGAATGAATAGAGAGATACTGGAGATGCATAAAACTGAAAACACAAAAATTTGTTATTATTCTTTCTTGTGTTTCCTCCGCCTACCCTGTTTCCCCAGATAACACCATGCTCTGTGGTAGGCAGCAATAAATTCAGACCTGGCAATATTATGTTTTCTTCTTGCGATATTCCTACTTTATGATGGACTTTGTACTGAAGATTATAAGCTGCTTCACTGATCATAATTCATTTTGGGATCCTGGTTCTGGTTGCATTGTCTACATGATGATCATGATATCTTGGTATTCTGAATTTTTCTTACAGCCCCATGGAATTTGTAAAGAGACAAAGTAAGTAATGTAGGGTGGGAATAATCCACCTTAACAGGTGCTAAAGGAGCAGCATTAGTTTCAGTTACATACCAGGTTGTAGCTGATGGTGAAGAGGCTCAACCAGAAATAAGCTCCCACACGGCCAGGAGAGAGCATATACAAGCAGAAAGAGTATATACAAAACAAAAAATTGTAGAAATGCTTTTTTAAATATTTCAGGATTGAGATGAGGGTATAGTCATTTTGTTAGAATTTACTTATTCTCTGTTACTAAATGATTGAATTGACAGTGAGTTCACAGTATGTTTTACACCATTACCAAAACAAACAAACAAACAAACTATTGTTTGATAGCTCTGATGTTATATGTTGTTCTCTGGTGCACATTTTATACCCCAGACTGGTAATGCTGGCTGGGCATATAATAAAGAATGATTAGAGACTGGGAAAAAGTGAGAGTTCAATAACTTCTTGATAGAGGATGGAGTATAGTTGTGGCTAAATTTAATTCTGGAAATGTCCTGATAATAATTTGAGATTTTCTAAGGAACTATTAATGAGTCTTTAGGAATCTTAGTACCTATGACATTTTTCCAGATGGCCATTAAGAAACAATTACAAGGATTAAAATAAAATTGGGAAAGGCTTTCTTCTCCTGCTGATAATATATTTTTCTCCCTCGGGGAACAGCCTTCCTCTAACTGCCCCAGTTCAAGGATTAAGAGAATATTTGGCTGGGGAGTCACCTTCACATAACAACCTCTAGGGGGAACTCAAGGCTTTCTCTCTCCATCCAAGTGCACTGCTGTCCTCCACAACCGTCCTCTGATGCTCCTCTGACTCCCAGTCCAGTGTGTCTTCCATTTATGTCATGTTACATACTTATCATTACTATGTTCATGATTTTGTTCACCATAAAACCTTATCCTGTGTGGAAAAATATGCTCATCACTTTGAAAAGAAGAAGAGGTATTTAATTATTCCTCATCATGTGTTTTTACTCTTATCAGAAATCTGTGTGTATATGTATGTGTGTATGTATGTATATATGTATACTCTCTATGTATCATTATATATGTATACATATATGTACGTGTAAGTCTGTATGTTTGTATAAGTATATTCAGTATGTGTATGTCTGTATAGACACATACATTGTCAATACAAACAAGTTTCTTTTCCATAATTCAGTAGTGATATAAAGCTATTGCATATTAAACAAAGATGAAGGTAGAAGTTTAGCTGAAAAGTCTCTTATTTTTAAGTGAGAAGCCTTTGAAACAATTAGAATCATGCATGGTAGGTACTGAATAACTTAAAGGAAGTTGCAGATAATTCATGCTCCCTCTTTGTAGTCACTGCATGATTTACAAATAGTCTGAAAAATGACAGTCTGATGGATTTTTTTTCCCTCCTGATAAATAACAGAGTATTGTTTCTATAATTACTCTGAAATATTTTAGTGATACAACCCAGAATCATGTCAAAGTAACTGAAATCAGGTTTACAACAGAATTCCAAAATAGCAATGATCTTCTGGAGGAATTTGACTGGCTATGTCTCAAAAAAACAAATATTTAAAGGCTCCTGTTTTGTAGATGGACCCAGGTCACCTCAGAGAATTTTAAGAAAAAGTCATGTATGTCCTATGTCCTATACATGACCAGATTCCTGATTAGCTAGCCCTCTGCAGGGTGCAGGCAGCAAACCCTGCTGTTAGGAATTTGGAATAAACATTTTACAAATCTGAATTTTTATTTTGTCAGTTATTTGTGTCTGTGATGTGGGCAAACCTCAAACTCAACATTTTCCATAGATTTATCTATAAATTACATGATATTAATATTTTGATTATATAGTTCATTATGTTTTAGAAAAAAACATGCAAACAGTATCTTATTAAATCTACAAACCCCTCAAGTAAAGCGGCAATTATTGTTATCAGAAAAAGAAAATGAAACTCAGGAAAGTTAGAGGAATTGTCTCAGATCACTCAATCATAGAGTAAGCATTTAATGGTAGAGTTGCTAACTCCGAAGCCAGTGTTTTTTTCATTAATACAATTTTTTTTACTAAGCAGTCAAGAATTTATGATGGAATATTGTGATACTTAAAGAAATGTATTATAAAAATAAAATTTAGCATTTTATCTCTTTTTGTATAGGTTATGCCTTTTAGTGTCATGGTAATTAGACAAACCATCTCAGGCATCTTTCTGACATTACTAGCAGTGATTTTTTTTTTTTTGGTAGGAATGATAACAAATGAATAGGAAAATATGCACCTACACATTAAAAGAGAGATCTTTACACTACATTATGAGAAGTCATCCTCTACACGTAGTGGAATCTCAATTCCTTATTGATTGGTGTTTGCAATGATATTTGATGTTGGATGTTGCTTATATTCCCAAAGCTTAAAATTGCCATTGGAATTTTATTTGATTGGGTTATCAAAAGTTTACATCAGTTTTCCAAGTTTTTGAAGAAGTTTTCAGCATTAGCTTAACTTTGAAAGACTTAGAGGATTTCTTCCTGCTCATGTTACAAATGCTATACTGAAATGACTTGAAAACCCTTTCACTGGAAACATACAGAAATGCACAACAAATTTAAACAAACATTTAAGTAATATAGAGCTGAGACTGCCAGATTGAAAAGGAATTTCTCAGGTGCTAGGAGAGAAAAATAAGAGTACTGGAAAACACCGAGATAATCATGTGAGGAATAGCTGCAGGTGGGGGGAAGGGCTGAAGGCAGGGGGATTGGGCAGTTGGCAGGGACAGTGGTTCTTAATAGGGATAATTTTGGCCTGCAGTGAGGGACATTTGGCAGTATCTGGGGACATTTTTTGTTTGCCACAACTGTGGGGGTGGAATAGCACGAGTGGTGTTAATGGCATGTAGTGGAAAGAAACTAGGAATTCTGCTAAGCATCCTACAATGCACAAGAAAGCCACCCCAAACAAAGAGATATGGGACCCAAAGTGTCAATGGTACTCAAGTACCCTGGCCTAGACAGTGGGGGGTTTATGCCTATGAGGATAGTTAAAAAAAAAACTTTGATCCAGAGGGGTGGAAATTTAAAACTGAGACCTTCTCAGAAGGAAACTCCTAATCCTGCACGGGTTTTACCTAAGTTGAATAACCAAAACAAAACAAAACAAAAAAAGGAAATATTTCATTCTTTTCTTTTCCTCTGTGCTTGCAATGTAGGGTAAGAAAAATTCCTATGAGTCTAATCAATCTTTCAATTTGTGGTTCATATTTACCAAAAACATACCTGGGATTCTAAATATTTAGAAAATAAAATGAACATCATTTCTGGGTAAGTGATATCCCTCAAATTTCATACACAAATAAACACAGAATCTCTCTGGCAGGACAGTTTTATAATCTATGCTTACAACAAAAATTTTAAAAGTTAAACAATGCACCAAAAGTGAGAGTTAGTAGACTCAATTAACAGTAGTATTAAGACTTGAAACACTTGCAATAATAAAATAATCAAAAAGGGAACACATGCTAATTAAATTTAATACAATCAAAATATTTTAAAAGTAATTAAACTCCTATGAAAATGCAGGCAGTATAAAAAACAATAAGCAGATCTGCAAAATGAAGCAAATCAAATTTCTAGAAATAAAAAATAAAGTCATTGGAATAAAAAATCCCATCAACAATTTAAACAGCAAATTAGATACAAATGAAGAGAGAATCATAAACTGAAATAAACACATGAGCAATTAACCAGAATACAGAACAGATGGGAGAAAAAACTCAATAATGGAAAATATGAGAGCTTGAGAAACATGGAGTTTAGATTAAAAAGAGCCAAAATTTATATGATAAGAATTTTTGAAAGAAAGATTAGAGAAGGGGGGAGATACAACATCAAAAGTAAGAAGCTAAGAGAGTAAAAATCTTTTAACAGTATATGCTTCCATTTTCCCTCCTACTTGTAGGCTATTGCTGCCATACATTTTATTTATATATATGTTATAAATCTCACAATATGCTATTGTTACTTTTGTTTAAATAATAGTCTTTTAAAGAGATTTAGGTTACAAGAAAATAATCTTATATGTTGCATGTAATCTTATATTTCAGGTGTAACCACAAACGTAATTTGGAAAACTTTCACCATTGTTTTTTCAAATACTTTTCTCCTCACCTCCCCATCTCCATTGGGACTCCATTCATACATGTACTTCGATGCTTGTAGTTGTCCCACAGCTTGCTGATTTTTTTTTCATCTTCTTGATTCTATTTTCTTCTGTGTGTTTTAGCATGTGTAGTTTCTACTGCTAGATCTTCAAGTTTACTAAGTTTTTCTTTTGCTGCATGTAATTAACCATTGATCCTATCTAATGTTTTTTTAAAAATTTATTACAAGCATTAGAATTTTCATCTCTAGCAGTTTCACGTATATCTTAAGTTTTTATTTCTCTATTTAGCTTTTTGAATATATGGAATATAGTTATAGTATCTATTTTAACATCTTTGTTGATCTTAACATTTTCAACAGTTTTAGTTAATTAATTATTTTCATTAGTATGGACCATATTTCCCAGCAATTATTTTTTCGTGGTAATTTTTGATGAAAGGCCAGATACTATGAATTTTATCTGTTTGAGTACTGAATATATTTTCATTTCTATAAATCTTCAGTTTTATTCTGGGATGCCACTAAGTTATTTTAAAGCTGATTTATCCTTTTGAGTCTTACTTTTATGATTTGTTAGACATGCCCAGAGCTGTACTCAATCTAGGGCTCATTATTCCCCATTACTGAGCCAAGACCCAGTGCCCCATTGGCTAGGAGTTGTTCTCATCTGGATAGTGATAACAGCATGATTTCTGACACTGTGTGCATGCTGGTCACTGTTCTCGAATCTTTTGCATGCCTTTTCCTCCTCCTATCCTGTAGTCATTTCCTTACCTGCATGTGCTGATCACTGCTCTCCTGAATAGTCAAGGAAGACGCTCTGCACATCTGCTCTTTGGGTCCTCTGTCCTACAAACTCTAACCTCTCTGCTATCCTTGGATGGTCAGCACTGTCTCCTCAACTCAGCAGGTATGGTGAGCTCGTTCTGGAGTCCCCTGCCCTGCTCTGTGGCCCAAAACCCTGGTCTATGAGCAGGAGCAGCTGTGGGGCTTACCTCACCTGTTTCTTAGAAAACAGTTTTTCATTGCCGGATGTCCAGTGTCTTATAACTGTTGTTTTATATAATTTGTCTTTTTAAAAATTGTTTTAGGTGGGAGATTATATATGGGCCCCTTTTCTCCATTTAAAGCAGAAACGGAATTATCATCCACTGCATTTTAACTGTCTTTTGGAAATGAAACTAAAGGGAAGCATGGGAAACACTGCAGTGAATGCCCCTTAGAGACCAGTTAAAGAATACTGTGGAGGTGGCAGTGATGATGTGTATTTCCAGAAGTCAGATCATTTGGTCTAAGACACATGCATAAGTAATTGTACATTATTTTACTAGATTGTCTTCCAGAGTGGCTATATCAATTTGCCCTTCACATATGAGTGCATAAGAGTTCTGGATGTCCCACATTCTTGCCAACAATTGGCATCAACTAAATTTTCTTTTTTTAATTCATTCTTCTTAGTGTTTTGGGTGGTTCTTTAATCTAAGAATTCATATCTTTTATCACTACTATAAAATTTTTTGACATTATCCTTTGAAATATATTTTCTTAGCATTTCCTTTTATTCTTTGTTTCTGTAAATCCTGTTTGAATTATTTTGATGATTTTTTCCATCTTCCATGTTCTTAACTTTTCTTTTACATTTTCTATTTAATTTCTTCTCAATTGTACTCTCTCCATGACTTTTTCTCAAATTTATGCTTCAATTAACTATTTATCTTATCAACTGTGTGTGTTTATTGTTTAACCTGTCCATTGAGGGCTTTTTTGTCTTATTTCAAATGATTATTGCTTTTATTTCTATTATTTTATTTGGTTCCTTTAAATATCCTCATGTTCTTTTTTCATTTTGTCTTTGTTCTTGTATTTATATTTTCTTTTTTTTTATTATTGTCATTCACTGTGGAGGCTAAAGTAACTCCATCTTGGATGCTAATCCATCATGTTGACTTTTGATTAACCCCTGTTACTGGAATGCCTCTAAGATTTCTACTTTATCTACTAAATCCTACCCTTATGCAGACTTGCGTAGCATTCTTTTCTCTCCCTGAGGGGTCCACTTCAATTGTCCTACACATTTCTTGCCTATGGTGTATAAGCTCTAGGTCTGGAGGGTTACGGTGCAGGAGTTCACCATTTCATCTTCTCTCACTGCTGCCTGAGCCATGGCTTCTGTTCATAAGTCCCTATTAAATGTTTCTTTCTAAGAAACTGAATTTGCCAGCCCCTTTCTTCAGCCTCTCAGCTTCCTCTAACTTTGGGGGTGGGTTTGCATAGAACTGCCCACAACGGAACATTAACACATTTATGTTACTTTGAAATAGCTAGTTGATTTATTTTTTTCTGGTGCTTGGGGTTCACATTCCAATATTTGTTGTAACTTTTGGCTCTTTTATAGAGGTTCCTTTTTGTGTGTCATTTGTTTATTTGATAGTTTGTCCTGATTAAGGCATGCTTTCTTTTGATATTTCAGCTCTTTCAGTTGTGGAGGGATCCTTCTTGGGGATAGAGGATGATTACCTTTTGTCTCTGCTGAGATTCTTTAGTTTTCACCATGGTGGGCATATATTTACGTTAATTTCTTAGCTTAGAGTCCCGTACCTGGTTAGTATTGTAAATTTAGACAGCACCTTCTGGACTGGCATAGGCTAAGGTTTGACATTCCTGCTGGGTGGCTGTCCTCTCAGGACTCCCGGTGGATGGCAAACTTCTTTGTTCCTATCCGTTTCTACTTTCCACATCCATATTCTACTTTCCATTTCATAAAGAGAATAATCTTTGGTGGTACCTAACTTTATATAAGAAACTCAGTTCCAATTTCCACTTTCTGTAGCCTGAGGCATTATGACTTGTCCTGGTAAGGGCAGTCAAAATCACATTCCAGCTCTCTAAGTCCATTCTGTGGTTTAATATTGCTTGAGTCAGAACACTAACTATTCTGACTTTGCATACTCTCCACAAAAGAATAACAAAACACTCAAGATTTCTTTAGCCATGAAAGAGACAAATCAAATTAAACTGATAATTGTTATGTTACATTAAAACTGAACTGATAGTGAGTGTGAGCCTGGAACACAGTTAGGTAGAGACTTACAATAACACAAGAGCTATAAATATGGACTCAATTTTAAAAGGTATCTAAAGAAGCACTTATGAAAAAAAGACCTTGGTCACAACTGAGTTGTTTGCAAACATTATTTTAAATAATTCTTAAAACCTCTCAAAATATTTTGCAAGACTATTATCTTTACAAGTGAAAAAATTGAGTTTAAGGTAGTTAAAGAATGTTGTCAAAAGTCAGATGCCTGGTTAATTTTTAGATTATGAAGCCCATGAAATTAATCATTATACATGTGGATCATAAACTTCAGTGTACATAAAAATTACCTGGCTCCTTGTTCAAAATGCATATCTTCAGGCCCCAACAACAGAGATTCTGATTCTGAATTTCCACGATAGGGCCTGGATTATTCATTATTAAAAATATGTCTAATAACCTTGACAAGTGTATAAAATTCAGAAATGATACACTACATAGAGATAAAACATTACTTAGATATCAAAACCAAAGGTAAGGATAATATACAAACCATATATTAATTAGAGATTAAGCATCACTCAGATATCAAAACCAAACAAAGGTAAGGATATTAGACAAACTATATATTACTCTCACAAAAGAAAATAGTTGTCAAAATAGTAGTCCTCCTTTATCTGCAGGGGATAAGTTTCAAGACCCCCTAGTGGTTACCTGAAACTGAGGACAGTAACAAACCCTGTATGTACTATATTTTTTCCTAGACATACATACCTACGATAAAGTTTAATTTATACATTAGGCACAGTAAGAGATGAAGGATAATAGCTAAAAATAAAATAGGATAATGACATCAATATACTGCAATAAAAGTTATGTGAATGTGGTCTTTTTCTCTCTCTAAAATTGTCTATCGTACCGTACTCGCCCTTCTTCTTTGATGTGAGATGGTAAAATGCCAAGGTGATAAGATGAAGTGAGGTGAATGTTCTAGGCATTGTGATGTAATGTTAGGCTATTATTGACCTTCTGACAGTACTTCAGAATGAGACTCATCTGATCCTGGGGATGCTGGATCATCAAACCATAATGATGTCAATGGGTGATTGGATGTCAAGAGCAGACGTTGTTGATGAGTAATGCGTGGGTGGCATATGCAGCATGGATATACTGGACAAAGGGATGAATCACATGCTGGGTGGAACGGAATGGGGTGGTGTTAGATTTCATCACATTATTTAGAACAGTGTAAATTTCAAACTTATGAATTGTTTACTTCTGAAATTTTTCTTTTCATATTTTCAGACCACAGTTGACCATGGGTAACTGAAATTTCGGCATACAAAACTTCAAATAAGGGAGGACTACTGTACCTAGTAAATCTATTATGGTCAAGTAGAGTTGATTCCAAAAATACAGTATTTAAAAGGAATCAGTCTTCCTATTTCTAGCCTCTGTCCCTTTAACAATCATTGTGGAGGGGTGAGATTGGTGTAGGTTCGTCTGTGGATGTTCCCTGGTCCCCCAGTTCCCAGTGTCAAGAATGAATACTGGTACCAAGTTGAGCCAATGACAGAGTGATCACAAACACAGCGCAACTTAACACAAACAGTTTATCACATAAAAGAAAGAATGAAAGTAAAGGAAGCTACACAAAGGGAAAATACATTCCAGAAAGAGTGGAGCAAGTCATTCTCCAGGAGTGGAGAGAAACGCTGTGAGGCTGAGCACATGTTGCCTTTTATAAGCCCACTAGTTTGTCCCGTCTTTCCCCTGGCAGGATTGGTTGCTGTTTCCCGCCTTTGGGGATGATTGACAGGTTGGTGTTATATAAAAGATGACACGACAGGTTACATAACAGGGTAGATTATGTAACACTTTCCCTTCTGGGCACATGGGTCTTTCCCAGAATCCTCCATGGAGCTCTGCCTATGTTATGCTGATTAGATGGTAATAAGCTCTAAGTCAGTTAAAGGTTACTAGGAACTTTTTAGTGTGTATGTTCCCACCAGGGAACAGTTCTTAGCCTCAGTTTGGTTCCTAGCTACAATTCAGTTCCTGTTCCTTGCCCTTAGCCACCTCCTTGCCACCTGTGTACCCTCCATTAGACCTAACAAGATAACACAATACTGGAAATATTGTTGGGCACATGATGTCATTTTTGCCACAAGTCTAAGACTTTTTCAAAAACACATGCTTTCCCATAAGGTTTTTAATTACAGAATTAGAATAACTTTCTCAGTTACCACCAAAATATATTTTTCTCCCATAAACATGGAATAAAGGGTATATACTTTTATCCTATTTCATCCAGAGGCCTTGTTTTATTCCACTTTGGCTTTATGTCTTGGAAAACATAATACATAGTTCTGTATATAATTTACTTTGTTCCTCCACTTCTTTTTTCCATTTATTTTAATGAACTGCTTTTACTTTCATAACATTGAACAAATTTATGGCATATGTTTGTTTGATAACCATCTCTTACTCTGACTCTACTGTTTTTTTGTTTGTGTGTGTATGTATTTGGTGATAGTTAAGACCTAAAATAGTGAATGATTCATAGGAAAAGGACAATAGATATTTTTGAATGAATGAACAGGAGGATGAATTCTGGCCACCCAAAGGCAATAGGTATGTCTCCTGGGTTTATAAAGACAGAATGTTATAGATGTCTGGGAAGAGATTCAGTGAAGAGCAGCATATCTGAGAATTTCAATCTGAGTTCATTTCAAATTCCATTTTATTTTAATAGTATGTGAATGCAATAATACAATATCAATAAAATGAATGTTTAAATGGCTTTGAAACATTATAACTTATTGGTGAAACACTTGAGGAATTTCCATTAAAATCAAGAACAAGAAAATTATACCCACTATTACCTATATCACTTATTTTTCTTGAAGTTATGACTAAAAAATATGATAGGGAAAATAAATACAAAGTTTAACTCCTTAAAGGGAGACAAGATCTGCCAGGATTTGTTGCTTTAGTCATCTACCTAGAAAATTATTACAATAAAATAAAGTTTTACTTCAAGTTATAGGTATCGGATGTTGTGGTAGGCTGAAGAATGATCTCCCAAAATATCCAGGTCCTAATCCCTAGAACCTGTGAATGTTACCTTATATGACAAAAGGGGTTTTGCATATAAGATTAAATTAAGGATATTGGGATGAAGAAATTATCCAGGATTATCTGAGTGGGCTCTAAATGTAATAATCCTAACCTTGTAAGAGGAAGGCAGAGGGAGAATTTACTACAGTGGATATTGTGAGGATGGGAACAGAAAGACAAAGAGGGATTTGCAGATGCTAGCCTGTTGACTCTGGAGACAAAGGAAGTATCCTGAGACATGCAAGGAATGCAGCTCCAGAACCTAGAAATGGGGAGGAAAGGGACTCTCTCCTAGAGCCTTGTAGGGAGCCTGGCCCTTTACACCAGTGAAAGTCATTTTGGACTTCTGACCTCCAGAACTGTAAGGGAATAAATTTGTGTTGTTTTGAGTCACTGTATTTCTGGTAATTACAATACCAGTAGGAAATACGGGGGGAAAGAGGCTCCTTTCATAAAATCTACAAAGAACATCAGATGTTATAGATGAACTTTAGCTTTTAGAAACTTATCTGGGAATATAAAACGAGATGTACTCAGAAGTCTAACGGAACAATTTTTTCAGTCCATTTAAAACACTTATTTCATCTACTCAGTGTTTTATATATTTTTTATTTTGAAATTTTAAAACATATTCCAGAATAAATCTGAAGGGAGAACAGGATAAGCAAAAGTTAAAAGAGAAGAATAAATGGGGGACAAGAGGGAGAAGGGGAAATATGATTTACATTGTGAAATGTGAAAATGTCTTGTTACACTAAAATAATCTTTTTTAAAAAACTTCTGAATTCTTATAGTGGCTGTGTTGAGGCAAGAATATCTTTTTCAATGGAACCAGATTTTGACAGGTTAGCAACAACCTCATGGGTATATATAAACATTTTAGCATCTGATAAATGTGACATTTCAAATAAAGAAGAAGGTATGAATTATTCAGTAAATCATGCTGGGACAATTAGTTATCTCTGTGGAGAAATTATATACTCTATGCCCAAATAAATTCCAGAAAGATTAAAAAATGAAATAATAAATAAATGAGAAAAACTTTCACATATAAATTTAAAGGCAGAAACCTTATAAAAAATTGACATATTTTCCTACCAACAGTTAAATATATTTGTATCTCACAAAGAAGGCAAAAGTAAATAAAAGTAAATGGAATAAAGTAAGCTTGAAAAAGATTTGAAAATTTGATAGAAAATAGTAATTATTAATTTTATATAAGAATTTTCATATATTAATAATTAACAGATTGAATACATCGATAAAAATGAGGAAAGAAGTAGATCACTTAGTAAAAATTTACAGATAGACATTAAACTTTAGGAAAAAATCTGTCTCACTTATAATAAAAACACAAATGTAAACCATTAGGTTCTATTTTGCCATCCCATTTGGTAAAGTAGGGGTATAATACATATTGTAGTAATTATTATTTTTAATATAATGAAGATATATTAGTGTTGTAATAAGAACAGAGTGCAAAAACTCATACTAAAAAAAAATTCAAGAAATCTTTGCTCTCCTTACTTGGCTGGGTTATTCTGTTCATTTGTTTATTTGGTTAACACACCTAGGTGATGTTCTAGAAATCACAATCAAGGATTGTAAATCATTTTATAAGAGGCTGCTCTGTGTGTGGTTGGAGGGTGGAGGGTGAGGGAAAAGAAGCAAGCAAAGTCATATTCACAGCCCAGTGTGGTAAGTACTGGGTGTTGTATGGAAAACACATTCTGCATACAGAGAAGCCCTATCCCAGGGGGCCTGGGGAAGAGTCAATGGTAGGAGGAGCTTGAGCTAAGGGTGAGAACCTCCACCAACAAAGAGGAGCTCACCAGTTAAAACAAGGGTAGGAGAAGGACTTTGTAGGGGAGGTGGGAGGAATATGGCCTAAGGAGGAGGGAACCGTGAGAGTTTCACAGGGCTGTACAGACTGCCAGGTAGGATGTCTTTGTGCTGACAATGGTGAGTTTGGCTGAGGTTCTCATGGAATCCTTGTTTGCCAAATTTAGCACATGGGGTTCTGTTCTGCAACTCTTGAAGTCTTTCTGAAAGTTTTCAGCAGAATGGTAGTAAGATCTTGCAATATAGAGAAGAGCAGAAACTGGATCAATGCTGGGTTGATTCCATCTACAAGGAAGAGCTAAAACCATTCAGAAACTTGCCCCGGTTTCTTTGCAGATGTGTATCTCTCCATGTGTTTTGTCGTCGGCTCAAGTAAATGACTGAGGCAAAAATCTCAATCAACGGAGTTTTATTAAGGCAAAGGTGAGGACACGCCAGGAAGAAGGCAAACCCGCAGACAAGCTGCCGCTGTTTTCCTGAAGGGGAAGTTGAAACGTTCAGCATTCAAAGGCATGTGGAGAGAAAGGAACAGGGAAAGGCAGCTGATGAGGCAAAATTGTTACATTTTTGTGAGGCCCAGGGAATCTACACTTTACATAAAATAAGGGAATGTTAGAAGAGAAAAAAGGAGGGAAGGGAGCCTCAATTGTGTCCCTGAGGAGGCAGGTGGAAGAATGATTCTGTCTTGTCTCCCTTCTGTTAACCTGTTAAAGATAAACTTGTAATTCATTATTAGTGAGGAATGGAACAGGCTCTGGCTTCAGGTGTTAGATAATAGTTACAATTTGCATGTCCTTGTTATGGGAGGTCAGCAAGGAATCTCCCTAATGAATGATCTGTGGGGGCCAGTTCTTCATGGGTGCCTGAGGTCTTTACCTTCTCTTTTGCGTAAGGACCTGGGGGTGGGGGTGGCCCTGAAATTTTGATTACCTTTGTACAGTTTATTAATTCTTTATTAAATTAGAATTGCTGAGTGCTCACTAAGCCCATCGGCCCCTGAGTAGGAATCTGGGGTGGGTGCAACACAGTCACTGTCTGGGTGAACTTGGGTCTAGACAGGGAGGCAGGTGAGCAAACAGGCGGATTCCAGCAGAGCTGACATGTCATACAGCACAAGTACCCAGATGAGGAGGTGTCGGGCAGGTTTCTTGGAGGTGGTGACACAATTACTACAGTCTTTGATTTGACTGTTCCACATGTGGAGTAAGCCGCCCAAGGATGGAGTCCATGCAAGAACAAGGGCCACACTAACCTGACACAGAACCTCATCACAGCTGTGGATCCCGAACTGCTTTGAGAATGTCAGGACCAGGACAGGGACCTTTTGTCCAGCTTCAGGTGCCTTGATGTCTTTGGGCTTCAGCAAAACAAGCGCAAGTAAGACTTGCCTTAACATTTTGAATTTTATTGACAAATTCAATTGTTTTGCTCTATTTCTTCCAATATCTCACTGGAAATAACTCTAGCTTTGAATACCATCCAACGTACATTTTAAATAATGACTGTAATTCTCCTTGCCTCTTCAAATAAACAGACTGAAAAAAGAAAGAAGAGAAGAAAGTGTGGATGGAAAGAGAGGGAGGGAGGGAGGGAGAGAGGGGAAGAGGGAGAAAGAAAGAGGTGAGAGGAGAAGGGAAGGAGGGAGGGAGAGCCAGGAGTTTCCTTTTTAAGTCCCGTTTTCTCTCCAGGTGAGTGTGGAATTACTATTACTGCTGATTGGGGCCCCAGCCCTGGAGCTCACCAGTGCCAAGAAATCAAAATAAAAGGAATTACCGGTGGCCCACATAGCTCTCTGGCGTGGTGTAATTCCTCCTGACCATTGTGCCGACTCCTTTTAAAGATCATTTCAATTCTTCTTAGTAGGAGCAAAATGTCTTGGTCTTTAAAAAGAAAAAAAGGTTGCTGTACTTCCCATGCCGTTTGCTAAGTGTGCTGTTCTTGAGAGGGAGAGAGGCGAGGGCCAGGAGAAACGAGGGGAAAGAGACGATGGGAGGGAAAGGGGACAGATAGCTTCTCTGTTTGGGCTCACTGTGGTGGCCTCCGCACGTGGTGCTGCTGCAGCCCAGCACACTGCCCAGCTGGGTCCCTGCCCCTCACACTGTGAGCACGGCTGGCCCCATGGCATTTCCACAGGAGCTTGGGATCAGGCTCACATAGAGATGCTGACATTTCACAGGTTCATCGGAAAGGCAAACTCTGTAACCCATAGTTAGCTGTTCTTTCCAGGAGCAATGTTCAGACGTTTTTTCTGAATGCCCCAAATCTGAGAGAGAGAGAGAGAGAATATTTCTTATTAGAAAGATGAAGAATTAACCTCTTTCTTGACTGCCTCTCATCCGTGAAGTTTACTCTCATCTGCTAGCTGGAAAAGATGTCTTACTCCACTCAACCTGAGCGGTTCTGTAACCCACGTGCCATTTATCACTTTTCCTTTCCAATTTTGTGCTACAAGCATACTGATTAGGTGTTACCAGAAAACAGGAAGCACGTTTACCTGGGATGTTGAAGACAATTTGATGAAGGGACTGTTACAGAGTATGGACAAGGTTAAGGAAAACGACAAGTGCTAGTGAGTTACCGAGGGACCAGCCCGAGCAAGAAGCCATTGCCACCCTATACCTGAAGGGCGAGGACAGGAGATGGAGTTACCAGGTTTGCATGATAGCTGGAGTTGTGGAAAGGAAGCTGCCCAATTCTAGTTGTAGTCAGAGCGCCATAACCATTGTCATGGTGCCTAGACAAGGAGGAAGTGTGTGGGGGGAGGTGGGGAAGGACAAATATCCTGAAATCTTTTTCCTTATGAGCTTTGATCACTTAACAGTGCCTTCTATTGCCTTCTACTAATTAACACCAATTAGAAGGCAAAGGATGGTAGCCAAGAGATGTCAAGCTCAGCCTTAAGGTTAGCCCAGGTGAACACAAAGTAGATCAAACATGGGTGGAGAATGGGTCAGACATGAGGGCTAACAGACAAAATTACCAACCATCAGTTATATTCCTTAGTGCCTGGAGCTGGTTAGGAAATCTATAAGCAAATTTTCTTTTCTGTTAACCACTCAAGCACATTTGTGCAGTCTACAGGGAAAGTATCTGGGATAATGAGAAAGGGGGATACAGCCTTTTGTGTAGCTATGGAGCACTATGATTGTATTATTATAATTATATAAGTACAGTCATTAGCCTCACTATTAAACTGCGAGTTAATTAAGCAAGAGATCCTTATTTGGTGTATTTCTTCATCTACTCCCTGCATGCCTGTATCCCACCAGTGCCCAGGTCAGGGTGAATTCTTTCAAATATTTTTCAAAGAAAAAAAATTCTCAGAGAAAAAGCATCCCAATTTAGCATCAATTAAAGTCATCTGTTAACCAGTACATCCTCTTGGAAATATTTCTGTAGTTCATTGTCATATGCCAATAACATTTTGTAGGAAAATTTTGACGGTATGACCGTGTTTGCTAAAAAGGCAACTGAAGGACACTTGAATCCTTGTACATGGGAAGGTATTTTCCAGCAGAGTAAAACATAATACATGTGAAATTAGGGAAAAAAAGAAAAACCAAGAAGAAAGCTGACTGTTGAAACTATTGAAATAAACATACAAGAAATATAGGTTTGCATATTTTATTACAGAGAACTAATGCCATATTTGTATCAGAGAAACAATCCTACTAATACTGCATTATAAGCAGTTTCAAAACACTTTCAGAAAGAATAACTTATTTAGAAAAGTTAATCCAGACATCTGTCAATAAACTTGCCTGATAGCTTTGGGAGAAGTTAGGGAACACCCTTATGTTGATTGTTGTGTAGGGAAAAAGAACTCATTAAACAATTTCAACGAGAGCGAGGACAATGGGAGACAGAAAGGAGAAGCCAGTAATAGATTTGAATTTTGCCACACTCGTAAGCACTGGTAAAGACATTTTATAAATATAAGATTGTGCATTAATCAGTGGATGATAGGAACAAGGGAGTGCCTGGACCTGAACCCCAATAAACAATTAATAAAATCACGCTTCATTGACAAATAAATTGACAGAAACTGCTGTGGTTGGGAGCAGAGGTTTATCTGAGTAAACGCATCTACGGCCACCAGGATAATGGTGTGCTCATATAAAAATTATTAGTCAGAAAATAAATACTGTGGATTACCATTGGGATATTCTAGTGTCAGAATGTGGTCTCAGAGCAGGCCTCCAGCATGAGCACAGTTGTCACAGGTAGTGATGTCTTATAGGACGCCATTTATGACACGGGGCCACATGTATGTGTGAAATGAGCAGAGGTGGCTGCACGGGTGGCATGTTGTGAAGCTGTATCTAGTGACTGCTGGGTTCTGTGGCGGGAATGTACAATTGATACTTCAGTGTGAATCAACCTTCCCAGCGTCCCTGGATCTTTTGGACGTTTCACTTAAAGAAAGCTTCTATTTATTTTCTACTTTGATCCATCTTCATCAGCATCAGTCAAAGATGAAAGGCCACGAAATGGAAGATCCATTAAGGTAGATGAAACTGCCCCGCCCCCATGGATGTATTCAATTGCCTCAGAAAGTGTTTCCATCCAGCACTTCCGCTGCTTGGCACATGTAACAAAGAAAAAGTGAACTACCTAAAAGGTCTAGCCACTTCTGAGTCTGCCTGAAATATCTGAGGATGCTGGAGTCTCCTTTTTGCTGCATAGCCCTGAAAACAGCCTTGGCAAAAAGCATCCATGTGAGAAACTGACTACTGCGATTGGCTTTAGAGAGAAATGAGTGTAGAATCAATGTCTAAAAAATATACTTTTTATTTTGAGATAATTGTAGATGTACACAGTGGTATGAAATAACGCAGAGAGTCCAAGTACCCCTTACCCAGCTTCCCCCATGGAAACATGTTGCAAAACTGCATCCCAAGCACGGTATTGACATGATACAATCCACCATATTCACACTTCCCTAGTTTTACTTGTACTTACTTGTGTCTGTGAGTGTGTGTGTGCAGTTAGTTCTATCCCTTTCATCACATGCAAAGGTCTGTTGTATTCTCTGCCATAGTTACGATGCAGAGCAGTTTCATCACCACAAGCATCCCTTGTGTTGACCTTTCACAACCATACTCACTCTCCTCTCGCCCTCTCCACTCCCATGCCTAACTATTGACAACCACTAATCTTTTTTCTATTTCTAAAATGTTATCATTTCAAAAATTTTATATAAACAGACTCATACAACATATAACTTTTGGAATTTGTTTCCACTCAGCGTAATTCTCTGAAAATTCATGCAAGTTATGTGAAATCTGTAGTGTGTTTTCCTTTATTGTTGATTAGTTATTCATGCTATGGATGTACTACAATTTGCCTAACCATTCACCCGTTGAAGGATATCTGTGTGGTTTCCAGTTTTTGACAATTATAAATAAAGCTATTATGAATATTCATGTGCAAACTTTTATGTAAACGTAGGTTTTCATTTCCCCGGGATAAATGACCAAGAGGTCAATTGCTGGAGGTCACATAGTAATTGCTTGTTTCCTTTTTTAAGAAACTGCTAAATTTCTTTCCAGAGTGACATAACTATTTTATATTTCCACTAGCAAGGCATGAACATATGTCTTTACGTCCCAGGAGTACAATTGCTGAATTGTAGGTAGTTACATGTTTAGTATTATAAGATATAAGATACAGCAAACTGTTTTCCATTCTAACCAGCAGTGTATGAGTGATCCAGTTTCTTTGCATCCTCACCAGCATTTGATGGTGTCATTATTTTTTATTTTAATAATTTTGATAGGTGTACAATGATACTTTATTATGGTTTTATGGTGCATTTCTCTGATGGTTAATTATCTTGAATATCTTTCCCTTTGAATATCTTTCCATCTCCATATGCTCTTTGTTGAAATACCTGTGCATGTCTTTTGCCCATTTTCTAATTGGGATATTTTTCTATTGTTGACTTTTGAGGGTTTTTAATATATTCTAGATACTAGTTGCTTGTCAGATATGTAGCTTGCAAATATTTTCTCCAATCTGTTGCTAATCATTCATTCCTTTTAATAGGGTCTTTAGCATAACAAAAGTTTTTAATTTTAATGAGGTAAAATTTAATTTTTTCTTTTAATGATTGCACCATTGTGTTAAAACGAATAACTCTTTGCTATGCCATATATCCTTAAGATTTTCCTCTATTTTTTTTTCTGAAAGATTTATAGTTTTATGTTTTTTAACTTTTACATATAAGTTAATAATCCCTTTTGAACTAATTTTTAGATAAGGTGGGAGGTATTTTGGTTTTTGTTTTTTGATTATGGATGCCCAATTAGTCCAGCATCACTTGTTTAAAAGGCCATCCTTCCTTCATTGAATTTTTGCATTTTTATAAAAATCATTTGTTAATATTTATGTGGGTCTATTTCTTAGTTTTCTATTCTGCTCCATTGGCCTATACGTCTGCTCTCTGTTAGTGCTGCTTTCCTATATCCACAGGTTTTGGAATGTTTTCTTTTTCAATTGTTTTGAGATTTTTTTTATTTCCATCTTAATTTATTTGTGGACCCAGTCATCTTTCAGGAGTATGTTGCTTAATTTCCATGAATGTGTATAGTTTCCCGAGTTCCTTCTGCTATTGATTTGTAGTTTTCTTCCATTGTAGTCTGAGAAAGTACTTCATATGATTTTGATTTTTAAAGATATGTGGAGACTTGTTTTGTGGACTCATATATGCTCAATCTTGAGAATGTTTCAAGTGCTGATAAAAAAAAATGTATATTCTCCAGTTGTTTAATAGAATGTTCTGTAAATGGCTGTTAAGTTCATTTGATCTAAAGTCCAGTTTAAATCCAATGTTTCTTCATTTTTTGTTTGCCTGGATGATCTTTCTAATGCTTGCAGTAGGGTGTTGAAGTCCCCCACAAGTATTATATTGGAGTATATCTCTTTCTTTACATCTACTAATATTGACTTTATGAGTATAGGTGCTAAAGTGTTGGGTGCATATATATTTAGAATTGTTATATACTCTTGCTGTATTAATCCCTTCATCATTATGTAATGACCTTCTTTGTCTCTTTTTCCCACTGTTTTCGACTTAAATTCTGTTTTATCTGATGTAAATATAGCTATTCCTTCTTGCTTTTTGCTTCTGTTTGTGTGGAATATCTTTTTCCAACCTTTTACTTTCATTTCATATATGTCTTTACTAGTAATGTGAGTTTCTTGTAAGCAGTACATAGTTAGATCATATTTTTATATCAATTCTTCTAGTTACATCTTTTAAGAGGAGAATTTAATTCATTTATTTTAAAGGTCATTATTGATATGTGAGGCTTTGTTCCTGTCACATTGTCTATTGTTTTCTGATTGTTTTATATATTTTATATATTCTTTATTCTTTTAAATTTTTTCTTATAGTTTATTTTCTTTTGGTGGGTTTCTATAGTGGTACCATATAGTCCTTTCTTTTCTTCCTTCGTATGATTGCTTACCAGTGAGTTTTATATATTTGTGTGTTTTCATGATGGTAAATGTTGTCCTTTTACTTCTAAGTTTAAGACACTCTTGAGCATTTCTCACAGGACCACTCTAGTGGTAAAGAATTCTTGAAGCATTTATTTGTCTAGAAATAAGTTTATTTCTCCTTCATTTATTAAGGATATAGTATTTGGGGGTGACACTTTTTTTCTTTTAGCACTTTGAATATATCATCATATTATCTTCTGGTCCATAAAGTTTCTGCTGAGAAATCTGCTCTTAGTCTGATGGGGATTGCTTTATAGGTGACTAGATGCTTTTTTCTTTCTGTTTTTAGGACTTGCTCTTTACTTTGGCTTTAGGCAGTCTGTTATGATGTTCTGTGGGGAAAACCTTTTTTGCATTGTATCTGCCTGGGGATCATCTAGCTTCCTGTATCTGATATCTAAATCTCTTGCTGGACTTGGGAAGTTTTCCTCTATTTTTTCATCAGATAGGTTTTTTAATCTTTTCTGTGTTTCTTTGCCCTTAGAGATACTGATAATTTATAAATTTAGTTACTGTATGTTCTTCCAAATGTCACAACACTTTGCTCATTCTTTTTCATTCTTTTTTATTTATTTTTGCCTGACTAGATTATTTCAAAAGACCCATCTTCAAGTTCTGAGATTCTTCTGCCTGATCTAGTCTATCATTAAAACTTTCAAAAGCATTTTGTATTTCCTTCAATGAATTATTTAGGTCCAGATATTCTATTTCATTCTTTTGAAAATATCTGTCTTTCTGGTAAATTTCTCAATCATATCCTCAATTGTTTTTCTTATTTCCCCATGATGTCTTTCAAAATTCTTTTGTAGCTCACTGAGCTTCTTTGAAATTAATATTTTAAATTCTTTATCTGGGATTTTCAAAATTTCTTTTTGATTAAGATCTATTGTTGAAAAATTATTTTATTCCTTTGGAGGTATCATATTTCCTTGCTTTTTCCTGTTTCTCCATGTCTTTAGGTTGATATCTGCATATCTAGTATAATAGTCACTTTTTCCTATTTTTGAATTTACTTTTGTAAGGAAGAACTTTTTTCTGAAGATGTATCTGTGGTGTTGGTTGGGTAGGGTAATTTGACTTTGATTCTGCGTGCATGCAATAGTGTATTCTCTGTATGATTCCTTTGGCTGTAAATAGCATTGATGGTATCTGTGATTTCCTTAGTGGGTTAGGGTGTGGTTATTATTGGAGACTGTGTTTAAGTTGTACTGGGGACTAGTATGCCAGGTGGGCCATCTTTAAATTCAAATGGTGGAAATATTGGGCTGAGCATGCCTATCTTTGTGCTTTAAGCCTGTGTGTGCTGGCACCTCTGTTGGTAGTTACTGATGGAGTGAATCTTGGACCTCCAGGTAGCTTGCTCAGATGCCAGTGGTGGCAGCAGTAGACCTGTTGGGCTGGCAGGTTCTCAGGCCCCTGGGATGTCAGCCTGCTGTGGACAATTGGAGTAGCAATAGTGGGTGATTCTCTGGGTCCTGAGTGGTGTGTGTTAATGTTGGCAGTAGTTGCAATGGATTGGGCCAGTATGTTCCAGCTGAGGTAGTAGCAGCTGGGACTTTAATCACAACCTCAAGCTCCTGGGAAGAGTGTTCAGGTGCCCAAGATAAAGAATTGGGTTGGGCAATGCCAAGGACCCAAGGACTGGCTATGTCCTTTGTTTTGGAGTGGGGATGAATCTGAGCTTGGTGGGCTTATACCGAGCCCCCCAAATGGTGAGAGTTGGCACCAACCATGGTGGGTGGGGGTGGGGTGATCCTCAAGCCTCAGGCAGAGTGCTATATTTAAAGATAGTTGCAGCTGCACTGAGATCCCGACACTGGAGATGGTGAGGCTACCGTTGGTACCCATAGCCTGGGCTGACAGATGGGTAACACATGTCCCTTTCATGCCCCAGTCCCAGTGGGACTTGCCCCCCTGCCCTGGCTCCAGGAGTCCTTCCCAGTTTGCAACCAATTCCAGAGCAACTTGTGCTCTGCTCACATCCTTGTCTCACATCACAGCAGTGCTCACTTTTTCACACCAGCCATTGCCATCCAGGCCTCACTCACTTCCTAGCTCTGGCTGCTGGAGTGCTCCTGACTTGCTCCACTGTCCAAGCAGCACAGCCCGAGTTTCCATAATGCCTAGTCCCATTTCTGCTGGGTCCCAGGACAGCATGTAATTTTCCAGAGGCTAGGTTTGAAAATGAGGTCTTGTTGGGGCTGCTTAGGTCCAGAAAACCTGTGAGACTCGGTGTGAGCTCCCTTCCTGGAGAGGTTCTGTCCCACAGTCTCCCAGTGGTTTTATATGTTAGTATCAGGGCTTGGGAAGGTCAAAGGGGTTTTCCCATGGCCAGAATTACATGATTCCACAGTAGAAATGTGGGCTGCTGGAAGTCTCTCACTCACCCCTTCTCCATATTGGGGAGTCATTCCCTGCTTTTGATACTTCTGGTGTGTGTGTCTTGTGACATTCTGCTTTGGTAAGATAGTCTACTAATAAAAGTGCTTGTTCATATCATTGCTCCACCCCCTTTAATGAAAATAGCCTATGCTTTGGTATTAAATAAAAGTTATGGACAAGACCATTAGATGATACTTTCTCACTGCGTTGACACAGGGAAAAGTCCAGAGGGTCTGTTTGGCAGATGTACCAGCTAAAAGTGACAGCTCCTGTCATAGTAACCTTTAAAACTTCCTTATAGCTCTGTCTCTGGATAGATCAAATTCAACTGTCCCCAAATCCAGTCTTTGGCCTTCTCACCTCTGTTGTATTTAACATATGGAATGGCCTACAACATGCTCCCCACCTTTTGCTACTTCTCCACCAAAGCCCAACTTATTCTTATCCTTTATAATCACTCTGTTAATGCTGCAGAATTCTCCCTCTGAATTCTGGAGTCACTTTATTCTCTTCTGTGTTTCGTTGTAGTAATTTGTACCTATGTCTCACCCAAGCCCTTACACACACATCCCTTTTTCTTGGGTTTCTTTCTTATGTATTATCTTCCTTCCAACTCCCAGCATGACAGGTGTTTGAGGAGAAATATATATGCTATCGTTTTTCTCTCATTTCTTTAGGGATTCTTTGTCTATTTCCACTGGGAGGTCCAATATACATTTTGACCCTGAGAATGAAGACAGCTCAGTACTGCTCCTTTAGCCTTCATATGGCCTGACTATTAAGGGCATTTTGCTTTCTCTCTAATTATTCTACCTTGTACATTGTTTCACTTCTGAGGCTGCAAATCACTATCTCCAAGTTGAAGTTACTAGTGCAGAAATGAGTCACCAGGGCACTAGAACCAGCATGGAAGACCAGTGGGTTTACCTCCTGGATCGTTACTCCTCTCAGGCTGAGAAAGATTAATACACTCAGCCCCAGAGGGCAAGAATCTTTAATCATTTACCAATACCGCGCCACTAGTTAAGGTGCTTGGAAGTCTGGGTATAATTGGGATAGTCCAAGTCTACCCATGTTTCTCATTTCACTCTCAAAATTGTCCCAGTTTAAATAGTAGATTATATGGTCACCCTCACCTGACCTTAAGGAAGTATGAGGAGGATCTTCACAAAAGCATTTCAGTGCCAGTTGGTCCTGAAATGTATAGCGTGGCCTGGCTGGATGTTGGTTCTGGCCTATTCCATTTCTAACGGCATATCTTTCTACCAAGGCTACAGTGATTCTTCAAGGTACAAAAGAGGAGGCTCCCCTCACTCACACCCACCATATAACACTCAGCCACCTGTGCTCCAGTCAAGACAATATGGATTTGATATATATTTAAAAATCCCTACTAATCCTACCAGAGGTTTATACTGATTGATTTCAGGCCTCGATTCTGAACAAACTGAGGCCCTAAGATGTTTAATAGGCCTCCCATTTTTATGTATTTTACATTAACAGCTTCAGGAGAAAATCTTGATCCATTGAAGGAAAAAGTGTAAGAACTGCTCACCCCCATGTGGTCATTTCAGAGAAAAAAAGTTCAATTTTAACAGGACCCAAAACAAAACACATATTTCAGAATTTCAACTAATAAAAATGTAGTACTTGGTTCCTTTCTCACAGTAATGACTAAGGCATATTCTGAACATTTATAAATGATGTCTTTGAGGATGACTAAGTGTCTTATTCTGGTTGGGCTGCTATAACAAAAATACAATAGACTGGGTAGCTTATAAACAGCAAAAATATCTTTCATTTTTTGCATTAGCTCTTTTTTTTTGTCTTAATTTTCATTTCAAAAAATTTTGGGTGACAAGTCTTTTTTGCTATGTGGGATAAATTGTATCATGCTGACGTCAGGGCTTTCAGTGTACTGGTAACCAGAATAGTGTACATCGTACTCAAGGGGTAGATTTTTATCCCTTGCTCTCCTTCCACCCTCCCTCTTCTTAGTTTCTCATGTCCATTACTGCTCTTTATGACCATGTATGTCTTTAGTTTAGCTCCCATTTATAAATGAGAACATTGGGTATCTCTGTTTCCAACCCTGAGATACTTCATTTAGGATAATGGTATCCAGTTCCATCCAAGTTGCTGCAAAAGACATTATTTAATTCCTTTTCATGGATGAGTAGTACTCTATGATATATGTATGTGTGTGTGTATATATATATATATATATATGCCACATTTTCTTTATCCACTTATCGTTCGATGGGCACTTAGGTTGATTCCATATCTTTACTCTTGTGAATTGTGCTGCAATAAACATTTGAGTACAGGGGTCTTTTTTTGTTTGTTTATTTACAAAATGACCCTCTTTTGTTTTGGGTAGATACACAGTATTAGGATTGATGGATCAAATGGTAGGACAACTTCCAGTTCTATGAGGAATCTCTATACTGATTTCCATAGAAGTTGTACAAGTTTACATTCCCACAGTGCATAAGCACTCCCTTTTCACCACAACCATGCCAACATCTATTATTTTTTGACTTTAGAATAATGGCAGTTCTGACAGGGGTAAGGTGGTATCTCATTGTTTTAATTTGCAGCTCCCTGATAATTAATGAAGTTGAACATTTTTTCATATGTTTGTTGGTCATTTGTTTATCTTCTTTTGAGAAGAGTTTGTTCATTTCTTTTGTCCAATTTTTGATGGGGTTACTTGTTTATTTCTTACTGATTTGCTTTTCTTTGTGGATTTTTGATATTAGCTCTTTCTCAGATATATAATTTGTGAATATTTTCTCCCATTCTGTAGGTTGTCTATGCTGCTGATTATTTCCTTTGCTGTGCAGAAGCCTTTTAGTGTAATTAAGTCCCATTTATTTATTTTTGTTTTTGGTATTTTTGCTTTTGAGGTCTTACTCATAAATTCTTTGCCTAAGCCAATGTCTAGAAGAGTTTTTCCTATATTTTCTTCTAGAATTTTTATGGTTTCAGGTCTTACATTTAAGTGTTTAACCCATATTAAGTTAATATTTGTATATGGTGAGAGAAGGGTATCCAGTTTCCTTTTTCTGTATGTGATTATCTAGTATTTGTAGCACCATTTATTGAATAGAGCATGTTTTCTCCAGTGTATGTTTTTGTTTACTTTTTCAAAGATCATTTGGTCATAGCTATATGCTTTTATTTCTGGGTTCTCTATTCCTGTGGTCCCCAACCTGTGGGCCATGGACTGGTACCAGTTTGTGGTCTATTAAGGACTGGACTACAGGGGTCTGCTACCCTCTCCCTAGCATGTGGAAAAATTGTCTTCCATGAAACCAGTCCCTGGTATCAAAAGGGTTGGAGACCACTGCTCTATTCTGTTCCATTGGTCTATGTGTTTATCTTTATACCAGTTAATATGATGCCTCCAGATACGTTCTTTTTGCTTAGGATTTCTTTGACTATTCAGGGTCTTTTTGGTTCCACATGAAGTTTATATTATTTTTTCTAGATCTTTGAAAAATGATGTTGGAATTTTGATGGGAGTTGCATTGAATCTGTAAATCACTTTGGGCAGTATGGACATTTTAACAATGTTCATTCTTCCAATCCATGAGCATGAGATGTTTTTCCATTTGTTTGTGTCATCTCTGATTTTTTTCATCAGTGTTTTATAGTTCTTCTTGTAGAGATCTTTCTCCTCCTTGCTTAAGTATATTCCCAGGTATTTTATTTCTATAAATGGTATTGCACTCTTGATTTGACTCTTATCTTGACTATTATTAGTATATACAAATTCTATTTATTCGTGTATATGAATTTTGTAATTTGAAACTTTACTGCATTTATCTATCAATTCTAGAAGTCTTTTAGGAGAGTGTTTAGGGTTTTTTAGGTATAAGATCATATCCTTGGAAAATGGGGATGGTTTGACCTCCTCTTTCCCAATTTGAATACCCTTTTATTTCTTTCTCTCATCTAGTTGCTCTGGCTAGGACTTCCAGTGCAATGTTGAATAGAAATGGTAACAATGGGCATCCTTGTCTTGTTCCAGTTCTTAGGGGCAGTGCTTTCAGCTTTTCCCCATTTAGTATGATGTTGGCTGTGCATTTGTCACGTGTGATTTTTATTATTTTGAGGTATTTTCCTTCTGTGCCTAGTTTGTTGATGGCTTTTATCATGAAAGGGTACTGAATTTTATCAATTGCTTTTTCTACATCTACTGAGATGATCATGATGGTCTTTGTTTTTAATTCTGTTAATGTAGTGAATCACGTTTATTGATTTGGGAATATTGAACCATCCTTGCATCCCTGGGATGAATTCCACTTGATCATGGTGGATGATTGTTTTGATGTGCTGTTGAATTTCGCTTGCTAGTATTTTTATGAGGGTTTTTGCATCTATGTTCGTAAGGGATATTGATCTGTAGTTTTCTTTCTTTTTTTTTTTTTTGTGGCTGTTTACATTTCTGCCTTTGGTATCAGGGTGATACTGGCTTCACAGAATGAGTTAGAGAAAACTTCCTTCTTCTCAATGTTATGGAACTGTTTCAATAGAATGAATGCCAATTCTTCTTCATAGATCTGATAGAATTCAGCTGTAAGTCAGTCTGGTTTGGGGCTTTTTTAGTTGGGAGAGTTTTTATTACTGTTTCAGTCTCATTACTCATTATTGATCTGTTCAGGATTTCTATATCTTTATAATTGTAGCTTGGGAAGTCATGTGTTTCCAATCATTTATCCATTTCTTTTAGATTTTCTAATTGTGTAGAAATTTTCATAGTAGTCATAGATGATGTTTTGTATTTCTACAATATCAGTTGTAATGTTTGCTTTTTCATTTCTAATTGAGCTTGTTTGATTTTTTTCTCTTCTATTTCTGGTTAATCTAGCTAGAGGTCTATCAATTTTGTTTATCTTTTCAAAGAACTAACAATTTGTTTCATTGACCCTTTGTACTTTTTTTTTTTTTTTTGGTTTTCATTTTATTTCTGCTCTGAGCTTTGTTATTTCTTCCCATATGTTAGTTTTGTGTATGGTTGTTCTTCTTCTTCAAGTTCCTTGAGCTGTGACATTAGGTCATTAATTTGTGATCTTTCCG
>CAUYRT010105429.1:0-10546 GCA_963574885.1 Lepilemur ruficaudatus | reverse complement strand
AACTAAAGATATATATAGAAAAAATGAGCCGGGCATGGTGGCGCATGCCTGTAGTCCCAGCTACTTGGGAGGCTGAGGCAGAAGGATTGCTTGAGCCCAGGAGTTTGAGGTTGCTGTGAGCTAAGCTGATGCCACGGCACTCTACAGCCCAGGCAACAGAGTGAGACTCTGTCTCAAAAAAAATAAATAAATAAATAAATAAATAGAACCATCATAAATGATACTATATAGTGACATTTAATGATCATGAAAGATGTTGATATGTTATCAAGGGATAAAAGCAGGACATTACAAAATATAGACATACTTAAACACACACAATATATAATATATACTATAATATAATAAATAATAAATATAATATAACTTATGTTATAAAATAATAAATGTATGCATACATTTATACAAAAGATAGGCCTAGAAAAAATAAATTAAGATACTATTAACCTTTTGGTACTGCTGTTACAGGTAATTACTCTGTTCTTTTGTAACAAGGAAAGTGAAACTTTAAAGTTATACAGAATAAATAATTTCAAGAAAGAAAAACTGAAGAAACATTTTATTAGGTACTTTTGTCTTTTATTTGTTTATTTACGTATGTAATTGTTTCCTTTTCAAAAGCACAAAAATTTTAGATTAAGAGTTTTATTGTGTGTGTGTATATATACATATATGATGTACAAACATTTCTCCTCAGCATACAATGTTTCCAGCTCTTTCTAAAACACTGCAAGAAACGATTTTAAACTAGAACTGTCTGCTGTGATTGCTACTAGAGATAAGATCACAAGCATATTTAGCAGGTATTTTTCCTTAGCATTTCTAATTTCAAGTCTAAAAGAAAAGAAAGGGAGCAATTTTATTAAGAAATAGAAATAATTATAAGCTGGCAAATTTGTTCTGATTTATACACTTTGGTTTTGATATTCAGAGATAGGCATGCAACCAAGAGCCTACTCTTAGAAACTTACTAAGCTGAAAATTAAGGCACATACTTATTGGTTGATTTGGGAAAATGCCCTCAGATGCTACAGATTCAGAGGAGTTTCTGAATTTAGGGTTGGGAAAGGGATCCCGGGACTTTTTCAAACCTCTATATTAAACTAGAGGTTTAATATAGGCCTCTTCTTCATTTTTGCCTGCAACTCACAAAATTAATTGGTTCCACCTTTTAAAATATTACAAATTAGTTATTAATAAAAAATTCATACCCATATGGGCAAAACTTTTGTTTTCAATACTCTATGAAATCATGAAACTAAAGCATCAAAGCAGGAATTTTTGATAAAATTATTCATAAAATTAAATTGATTAAATCAAATTCCAAGTGAAACATTTACATTCAAATGAATTTAAAGGCATTTTTCTTCCTATGATCTATCAATTTGTTTTGTGAATGTAGATACTTCCTGTACATGACGCTTGATACTGTCAGGGACAAGAAGTCTAATAGAACATAATACGCTAATAGCATAATAGCTTTTTTTACTGATATGTTAATATTCATTTTACTTCAAACACATGCTATGTGGCAGATGAACTCTACAATTGTCTACATGATCCTGATCTCCTGGTTTCCATGCCCTTGCATAATTCTCTTTCCCTTGAATGTGGGCAGGACCTGTGCTTTGCTCTTAGCCAATAGTGGTTGTGGGCCACTTCCATGATTAGATTACCTAGAACTGAGACCTCCATCTTGCAAGAAAACCCTCTTCCTTGCTGGCTCTGATGAAAGAAGTGGTCAGGTTGGGAGGCTTGTGTGGCAAGAAACTGAGCACAGCCTCTGGGAACTGAGGGTGGCCTCCAGTCAGCAGCCAGCAAAACACTGGAATCCTTCATACTACAACTCAAGGAACTGAATTCTGCCAACAACTATGTGTGCTTAGAAGCAGATCCTTCCCCATCTGAGTCTTCAGATGAGAACTCAGCCCTGTCTGATACCTTGATTGCATCTTTGCAGAGGATTAGCTAAGCCATGACCATACTCCTGACCCATAGACACCATGAGATAATAAATGTGTACTGTTTTAAGCCACTGAGTCTGTGGTAATGTTGTTATGTAACAAAATTAATACAGCTGGATTTTCATTATTGCGTAACTTAATTCTGCCATATTTTATTAAGTTGGGCAACTTATAGTCCAAATGTAACAACAACAACAACAAAAAAATGGTTGAACGTTGGACTAAAAAATGTTGGTCCAATTAATAAAGTTGTGATTGCTCTCTAAATAAACTCTACTTTTTAAAATTTCAATATATTTAGGGGGTACAAGTGCAGTTTCGCTGCATGAATATATTGTATAGTGGCAAGGTCTGGGCTTTTAGTGTACCCACTACCCAAATAATGCAAATTTACCCAATAGGTAATTTTTTATCTCTCACCCATCTCCCATTCTCCCACTTTTGGAGTCTTCAGTGTTTATTATTCTACTCTGGATGACCATATTTACCCAAAGTTTAGCTCTCACTTATAAGTGATATGTGATATTTGATTTTCCATTCCTGAGTTTCTTTACTTTGGATAATGGCCTCCAGCTCCATCCAAATTGCTGTAAAAGACATTATTTCATTGTTTGTTATAGCTGAGTAGTATCTCATGGTGTGTGTGTGTGTGTGTGTGTGTGTGTGTGTGTGTGTATGTATGTAGGTGTGTGTATATATATACACACATATATATAAAATACATATGTAAAATATGTGTGTGTATATATATGTCATATATACCACATTTTCTTTATCCACTCATTGTTTGATGGACACTTAGGTTGATTCTATATCTTTGCTACTGTGAATTGTGCTACAGTAAATATTTGAGTGCAGGTATCTTTTTGATAAAATTACTTCTTTTCCTTTGGGTAGATTCTCCTGTGATGGGACTGCTAGATCGAGATCCAGCATCTTTGAGAGGTCGCCATACTGTTTTCCATAGAGGTTATATTAAATTACATTCCCTTCCACAGTGTATAAACGTTCCCTTTTCATCACATCCATGCCAACATTTATTGGTTTTGACCTTTTAAGTAATGGCCATTTTGACTATGGTAAGAGTACCACCTTACCACTATAATAAGGTTGTGTCCATTGGAGTTTTAATTTGCATTTCTGTGATGATTAGTGATGTTGAGCATTTTTTCTTATGTTTCTTGGCCATTTGTGTATCTTCTTTTGAAAAATGTCTGTTCATGTCATTTGCCCACTTTTTAGTAGTGTTATTTATTTTTTTCTTGCTGAGTTATTTGAGTTTCTTGTAGGTTCTGGATATTGACCCTTTGTCAGATGCATAGTTTGTGAATATTTTCTTCCATGTTGTAGGTTGTCTGTTTACTCTGTTGATCATTTTGCCGTACAGGAGCTTTTCAGTTTAATTAAGTCTCATTTGTTTATTTTTGTTTTTGCTGCATTGGCTTTGGGGGTCTTACTCATGAATTCTTTGCCTATATCAATGTCCAGAAGAGTTTCTGGTTTTCTTCTGAAATTTTTATGGTTTTAGGTCTTACATTCACGTCTTTAATCAATCTTGGGTTGATTTTTGTATATAATAGGAGATAGGGATCCAGTTTCATCCTTCTGCATATGGCTATCCAATTTTCCCAGCACCATTTATTGAATAGGGTTTCCTTTCCCCAGCATATACTTGGTGGGAGGAGGAGGAGTCCCTGTCTTCATGTCCCTTCCTGGGCACCAGTACCGCTTGTCCTCTGGGAGGGAACCACTCTCCTCCCCTACCAGATCCAGCTCCACACCCACATCTCCACTGGGAGGGGTGCGGACATGTCTGGAAGGGATGTAGACACTTTTGGCTCACAAACAGAGAGCTCTCAGGTGAAGGACGGCACATGTTCCGGTTTCCTTTGGCCCAGAGGGCACTTGAGCATGCTGCACTTTCCCTTCCCTTAAGGGCAGCCCACCTCAAGGGTTAGAACTCCAGGACTGTCATAGCTCCCCTGGGTCTTGTCAGACCTTTGGGATAGTCACAATCCCAGCAGGTGCTAAGGAATGTTTGGGTGGGATCCAGTGATGCAGAGACAGAAGAGCTGAGACCCTCTGGGCAGGACAGGGCGCACAGTGGGTGCACAGGCAGTGTGGCACCTGCTGCTTTAGCTCAGGTCTGGGGAGAGACTAGTAGCCTGGTGCTCTGCCCTTAAGAAGTTCCCAAATTGCCATGTGCAGCAGTGCTTGGGCTCCTAAAGGTAGAGGGCTCTCCAGCAGTAAAGGATTCAGTAGTCTGCCTCAGGGGTTAGAGAAGCAAAAAGAAATACCCCCACCTACCATTTCCATGGGACTCTAAGTTTCTCAGGGGTTGATCTCTGCCAAACTCCTGCCTCCTTTTTATTCTGTGCCCCAACTTCTTTCTGTGGGTCCTCCAGTAGGTTCTGGCCCTCTTTCCTCAGTATTCCACTTGGGCCATGCTTATTCACCTGTAACTTTGGTTCATCCTTCTGAGGAGAACTAGCAACCAATGTCTCTAGTCAGCCATCTTGAAAAAATAGCTCTACTTTTATAATCAAAATACTAACTGTAGTAATTTTATGATGCAAGCCATTTCACACAATGTCTTTTTCTATTTCAAAATATACAGAGTTAGGTTAGATCTGAAGTAGATGCTAATAAGAGAGGCACTCACACTAATCTAATTTTGTTTTGCAATTATCTTTTGGCCAGGATTTCCAAACCTACGGATTTTACTCCTCTGTTCAGAACCAAAGAGTATGGTAAAAGAAGTAAGCAAGAAAACTAGCATTTACCCTGTACCTACTGTATTTTAAACCCTGGACCGGATACCTTACATATATTCTCTCCTCTAATTTTCACTACTATCCTGAATTATAAGCATAAACTAGCATTTTATTAGTAAAGAAACTGAAGCTTAGAGAGCTGACATTATATAAAATCACAAATAGTGACCTCAAGCATCACAATTAGTAAATGACTGAATCAAAGTTCATACCTAGAGGGTGTGTGTCTCCCACTCCCATGCTTTTCCCATTCTACCATTTTTAGAGACCAGAATGTTACAAAACAAGTGTCAATATTGCAAAATACTCTGCAAGTTACCCAAAGTTACACTAAGAAAATCTGATATTTATAAACTATTCCTAGTGACACAATCAAGGTGTGTTAGTTGAACATTACTGAGTGGGGAGAGCTGTACAAGACAAGCCTCGGTGTGTAGAGAAAATAAGAAAACATCCTTTCCTTAAAGAGTTTATATTCTAACATGGTTAAGATAATCGGGCAGGGGAAGGGGAGGTAATGGACCCAGGGAAAACAAGTGAGGTGGAGCAATAACCAACAATATTACCACCCGGGAGCTTATTAGAAATGCAGACTCTCAGGCCCCACTCAGGCTTTTGAATCAAAAGCACTATGGTTGAGAGATTGAGAAATTCTTCCCTTGTATAGGACTGAATCTCGTAAAAAGAAAAAAAAGGTGTTTTTAATTTAAACTTTAAATGGAAAAAATGCATGGATGTTGATTTTTGCAGAATATGAGGATTTTCACCTTCAATCTCTAAAGTTATCCTTAGAAAGAGGTGGGTTCCTGCCTGTAATTTCTCACTAGTCATATTTAAATGAAATATTCTTCCTTGCACATCCATAACCATTTCCATCCCAGTACCTATAGCATGTGTGTTCTATGTTTTATTCTTCAGGTTGACAATAACAACTGTATCACCCAAAAGGCAACTTCTATACGCCTCCTAAAGTTTTTCTTAGCTCATAGATTACTAAAGCAATCTGATCAAAATATTTATGATATACCTAGGAGATCTAAAGAAATTATTCCTGAAGAGGCAAGAAATATAATGTTGTTTGCCAGTCATCTAACTTAAACCACTTTGTTTTTTGTTCCTTCACTTTGCTGTGAATGCACTTGTCAGAATAATTGCCAAATTAATAACTACAATCAATCTCATCTTTACTTTTTAACCTAAATTGATATGCAAAACACATAGCTAAATTCAATCAGACTTGAAATGATCCTGGTAGAAGACAACATTCTTCATGAAATTTTAACCAAAAGCTGTATTAATTACACATCTCAAAATGGACCCTTGATAGCTTGATTAAAAGGTTTCTTATTTCATGTTGTGACACTCTTTCCCTTGTAGTTTCCTGTTTTATTATCAGGGGAATTTCTTTAAATCACTATTTGCTAGGGAGGGCACTTGGGGTTAAAACTTGAATTTCCACGGATTTATTTTAAACCCTTTTAAGACATTTTGTGTTTCAAAGGATTTATGTAACAAAGAGTCAAAGTAAGAATAAAGCACAAATTCTTGAATTCCAAAGAAATCTAATAAAAATTCTGCTTTCCCTTCTGTCTAAATTATTTAAGCCCCTTCAGCGTAAAAGCTTTAATGTACACATTATCTATAATAGAGAAAATATGGTTTAAGCCTCATAATTGTCTAAGCTGATTTTTTGATGAAAGTTCACATTATTGAGTATAAATGACATAAATGAAGGGGAGGTTTTTTTTGTGTTCTCCTCTACCTAAATTGACAAAGTTCTGATTCAAACCCTTACAACCAAAAATAAAAGTTTTTCTTTTTATCTTCCTTTTTAAAAGAACTTTAAAACTCATAAATTGGTATTGTGTTTTATGTGAGAAACAAAAAAAATTTAAAAGATTTACTGAAGAGTCTATCATTCAAAAAGCCATTTTTTTCTTGCTGTATTTCCATCCAGTCTTTATATGTATGCATATTTGTACAGTAAGTCCTCACTTAACACTGTCCATAGGGTCTTGGAAATTGCTACCATAAGTAACATGACATATAACAAAACCAAGCGTCAAGTTCCTATGGCATATTTCTCATCACAAAAAAAATCGCCAAACTTCTAAATAAACATCAAACACTTCTAATGCTAAATGTTGAAATAAATATGAGCTATACATATGTTTAATAAAGATTAATAAACACAAGGAAGATAATTATTTACCCACTGATTTCAGTTCAGAGGCACGGTAGCCAGTGCCTATCCCTGCATCTCAGAGCCAAGGAGGAACCAATCCTGTATACAATGGCATTCCGTCACAGGGTGCACTCACACACGCACCCACGCTCGCTCAGACTGGGGCAATTCAGACACAGCAGTTCACCTGACGTGCAGAGCTTTGGGATGTCGGAGGAATCCAGAGTACCTAGAAAAAATCCATGAAAGCATGGGCAGAATGTGCAAACTCCATAGATAGTAGCCCAGCCATGGATCAATTTTTTTCTCATCAATGTTATAACAGAATGTTGAACAAAATGTTATTCAAGGATTTTCTGTGTATACTAACGCTGAATGTGCACACACACACACACACACATATAGAGAGAGAGAGAGTCTTGTTACAAAAGTAATTCATATTTATACAAGGCCCAAAACATTACAAAAAAGCATAAGTTTGAAAATAAATATCCCCCATAATCCCACTCCCAAAGATAATCATCTTTTATAGATTTTTCTATTATTTTATTATTTGTTTCTAAATTTTCACTGTTTTAAATAGCTTGTAATTGCCTTTTATTGTTTCATGCATGAATGTCTGGTCTTCCTAGCTAGTTTTTGATTAACTCAAATGCAAGGATGAGGTCACCCTCAATCTTTTTTAATTTTTTATATTTCATTTTATTTTACTTTATTTTGTTTTTGACACAGGGTCTCGATCTGTCACCTGGGCTAGAGTACCTGGTGTCATCATAGCTCACTACAACCTCCAACTCCTGGCTCAAGTGATCCCCCTACCTCAGCCTCTCAAATAGCTGGGACTACAAGCGTGCACCACCAAGCCTCACTAATTTTTCTGTTTTTTTGTAGAGACGGGATCTCGCTCTTGCTCAGGCTGTGCTCAGACTCCTGACCCCCAAGCAATCCACCCACCTCGGTCTCCCAAAGTGCTAGGATTACAGGTGTGAGCCACCATGCCTTGCAGACCCTCAATCTTTATATCTCAAGAGTGACCCCTTGTTCAAAGCTCTCATGTCATCTACACTCAGTGAATGCTTCTGAATGAATAAACACACACCTTGTTGATAAATGACAAATTAATTATATAATTGTAAGATCTCAGGAGACACTAAACTAACATTGAAAGCAGCCAGCAGATTGCTCCATGCTAAACAACACTCACTAGAATGATAGAATGGGAGCATGCCATGCTTTTATAAAATTCTGCAGAGGTGGAAAGATTTTTACCTTCTGATCATTATGATGACTGGGGAAAGAGAAAGAATATTTCAACAGTCTGCTTGGTTCCCATGTGTCAGAGACAACTTACCTGTGTTGCTACCCCACAGCAGTAAGGGGGACCAGATCTCTGTTGAACACCTAGTATTCAACATAGCTGTTGAATAGTAGACACTGGGACAAATAACAGTTTCTCATGGAGTTTAGAGACTAGACATGAACAATGGGAAAGGGAGACAAACAACCACAACGCAAACAAACAACAAAAAAAAACTGAGGTACGTGTTATGACAAAAATAAACAAGTTTCTGAGAGTTATTTGGTGGGAACAGGTGACTACTTAAAGTAAGAAGGCATTTCTGTTGAAAAGACATTAGCCCTGAGACCTAAAGGAGAAGAAAAAATCAGCCATACAAAGAAAGAGGAATGGGTAGGGAGTGGCAGGAGGAAGAAGAATGTTCCAGGTAGAGTCCACAGCATGTGCTTTGCTGTGAAGAAGCCAATTTAACCTCAAAATGCTCCCCACTATCCTTTTTCATTTTCACAACCCAGGTGTTCCCATCCTGGCTTCCTGCCTCAGCCGCTCTTCAATAGCCTTTGTTCCAATTAAATTTTAACGCGTGTTTCACCACCATAGCATCCTGCTCTCTAACGAAACAATTTATTTTGATATACTCAGATTAGAATAAGTCGCATATCATACAACCTTTTTGCACATTTTAATTTTTGTCTGTAACACCAGTCACACCTGTTATGTGTATATACGTGTTTGTGTAGACTTATATGTAAAAAAAAAATCTCAGCAATATTTTCAAAGTCCAGCTTGGGGTTATATTTGTATGTTTACATTCAGCCAAAGAATATCCGAGAAGCCAATGATCACATAAAAACCCCACCTAAATTTATAAACGTAGGAAGTTTCTTAGAAAATCAAGATTTTATGTGTTTTTAAATTACATTGTTACTTGTAAAATAAGAGGCCTTTTGATATCTTCTTGATGTAAAGAAAAATCTTCATGGCCTTTTTAAATTGAATTCATTTAAGTTTATTAAATAAGATCAATGAGTTAATTATCACAAAGTGATGTGTAAAACCAACCTGCCATGGTAAAAATAATAATTTAAATGATCAAACAGAATTTTTTCTGCCACAAACATGCTGACAAATGCAATTTCACATAACAAACTTTCAACTTTGGCCTACATACAAGGCAGTCCTTGAATTATTACAGTGAAATTTTCATCTGTATAAGAAATAGACATAAATTCAACAAAATAAATGTTAGCTTAACCTTAGTATTATGATAAATAATATAGAAATATCCACTTTTTGGGGGGTTCAGTGGAAACAAAACGTACTATTTAATAATGGACTTTTAAGTTCTTAAAAGCTCCAGGGTCCCTAGTGCTCTCCAGGTTTCTATTACTGAAGATTGTAACTTCTGATAGCAATTTAATTTTTAATATTTTTATTAAATATTGATTAGATAACAATTAATAATTATAGAATACAGATGTATAGAGCAACGGAACAGAATAGAGAGCCCAGAAATAAATCCACACATACATGGTCAATTGATCTATGACAAGTTTCCAAAAACGGGGCAAGAATAGTCTCTTCAACAAATGATGCTAGAAAAACTAGATATCCACATACAAAAGAATAAAATTGTACCTTTATCTTACACCATACACAAAAACCAACTCAAATGAATTAAAGACTTAAACCTAAGACCTGAAACTATAAAACTCCTAAAAGGAAACATAGCAGAAATCTTCATGACATTGGTCTTGGCAGTGATTTTACAAATATGACACCTAAGTCACAGGCAATGAAAGCAAAAATAAACAAGTGTAGCATCAAACTAAAAAGCTTCTGCACAGCAAAAGAAACAATCAACAGAGTGAAAAGGCAACTTATTGAATAAGAGAAAATATTTTCAAGCTATATATCTGATAAGAGGTTAATCTCCTAAATATATACGGAACCCCTGTAAAGCAATAGCAAAAAATAAAAAACAATTAAAATATGGGCTAAGAACTTGAATGGACATTTCTCCAAAGAAGACATACAGATGGTCAACAAGTATATGAAAAAATGCTCAATGTCACTAGTCATTCAGAAAATGCAAATCAAAACCGCAATGAGATATCACTTCACACCTGTCAGGATGGCTATTATCAAAAAAAAAAAAACCACAGAGGACTGTAAGTGTTGGTAAGAACATAGAGAAATTGGAACTTTTACACACTGATGGAGGGAACTCAAAACAGTATAGCTGCTATAAAACTTTTTGAGAATGGGGGTTCCTCAAAAAATTAAAAATAAAACTATCATATGATCCAGCAATTCCACTTCTGGG